>CANUEX010015367.1:0-74184 GCA_948099535.1 Jatropha multifida
AAAATATAATGGGCCAACTTGTAGAATATTTTCATGTAATTATGGTGTTGAAATCAGAGATTAGGCTTACTACGGGCCTCGGGGGCCTTAAGCTTACCTAGGTCCTAGTGCCGGTCCGGCCCATGGAAACGGGTCGTGACATTATTTCATTAAAATCCATGAATAAATAATTTATTTTAAATAATTAAGAGTGGTATAAATTTTCAACTTATCATATTATTAATATTATAATTAATCAATTATATTTAACATAATTTAATTTAATACAAAAATGTTTAATTTTTAATATAAAATAATAACAGTCCATAGCATTAAAATTTATAAATTATGTAATTTATTTATATCATTAAAAGTTATATAAATTGTTACTTAAACATTATTAATTCTTTAATATTATATTAATAAATTACATATAAGATGGTTTAATTTAATGATAAATTAATTTATATTTAAATAAATATAAAAATAAATAATTGAATCATACATATATCATTAATTTAGAATCTTACGTGGCAACACCGATATTTATATATATATTGATTTCATAGTTTACTATTAAAAATAATCTTTAAAAAAAGGAGACAAAAAAAATTGATGTAAGAACTAGTGGAAATATAAAAAATTCTGAATTAAAAAAAATGGATTATATATTTTAAAATAGGGACCAATACACCTTGTTAACAATACGGAAGAATATAATCATATAATTTATATATAGTATTACTAAAACAAGCTATAGTATTTTTTAAGAGTAAATAATTTAAAATTAAAAAAAAAAAGTGTATTACTATACTATTTAAAAAATAAATGAATGGGAACATTCAGATAAGAAATGTTAAAAACACACTGGTTGTTAGAGGAAACTTTAATTTCTTTCTTCATAAATATAAATTTAAGAGTAAACATTTGTTATAGAGCAATACATTAATACATTAATTGAACAATTTATTATTGTTATTATTATTATTTAAAAATTAATAATTAATAATAATTACTTAAAGTCATTAATACGTTAAATAATCAAATCAAACCAAACCAAAAATACTTATTCAAAATAAATTCAAACCAAATCAATGCACTAATATGTTAAATAATCAAATCAAAGCAAAGTAAAAACACCAACTCAAAATAAATCTAACCTAAACTAATACATTAACGCATTGAATAATCAAGTCAAGCCAAACCAAAAATACTAATTTAAAATAAATCCAAATCAAATCAAATCAAACCAAACCAATACGTTAATACATTAAATAATCAAATCAAACATGTGATGTAGAAGCCTAATTGGAGACATGTCAAATTAAAATATCATGTGGACATGGCACATGCTAATTTCTATGTACTGTGAAATGACCAAACAAGGATAAGCGTAGTTAATTTTTGTTTAATTTCCAATTAATTTATTCATGGGGCCAAAATGTAACTTCAAAAAATTTGAGGGGTTAAAGTCAAATAAAGTATTTTGTCAAGAAGGAATTTTCAATCTCAATATCGTTGTGTAAAGGTGACTTAAGGTCAATAAAAAAAGTTGACAACGGACAAAGCTCTCTAAATTTGAATTTAATAGTCAAACCACCATTGTTGACCTGTCTTTCTAAAAGTCATCATCCTTCGTATGCTTTGCTTTCCATAGCTTCCCACATGAAATCTTTTTAAACATTTCTTCTAACCCGATTTATATAAAAGGAAAATCTCTCTTCTCGACTTGCTATCATAAACAACAGATTTTATTCTTTCTCAGTTTTCTTTCAAGAACTATAAATGGATATTATTTCTGTCCCATTTACAGGCACATGGAAGAGATACTGGAGAAGAAAGCGATACCAAAGAATAGATGGAGGAATAAGAGGAAGAAAGAATGTGAAAGTAATAAGAATCGGAGATCGAGGAAGTCCGAAAAGGGGTTGGAAGATAAGAACTGCAGCGAAGCTGAGGATTTTAAAAGCTGTTACTTCTCCATTGAAGCTCATAGGGAAGCTAAAAAGTGCTTATGTTAACATGATGCTTAATTTGGCTGGAAATGATAGTGCTTTTGGAAATAAAAGAATTCCAAAAGCAAGGCAAGTGCCTATTGCTGCTTATTCTAATGAAGAATTTGAGGCTAGACTTGTTTATGAGATTTATAAGACCTTGAAAGCAACTCAGTAGATGATGGAGATGGCTCATTAATCCTTATGGCCTGGTTTATATGGGCAGCAAGGAACCGGTTTTTTGGTTGGCATGGAGTTGATAATGCTCTACAGAGAATTTTTAGCCACTCGATATAAGTTATTGACGAGTGACACTGAATATTAATGGAGGGTATGTTTAAAGTCTCATATCCATGTTTACATGCAATTTGGATGCTGCTCTTATAGGGTTGTTCATGTCATGGAAATGTTATTCCATAACAGTAAGATTGGGGAAACATCAAAGTCATACTGGCCAAGAGAGAAATCCTTGGTTTTTGATTGTTTTTGTTGAGAAGTGATTAAATTTTATGTATCTTTGCTAATGATATTTGATTTATTCACTGTATAATTCTAGATTGCGTTATTTTTTTATTACTTGCAATTACCCTCTAAAATTGAAAAATTGGATGGAAGCACAATAGTATTTATCGGCATTAAACTATGAAGACAAAGTAATGTATTTTGAAAAATAAAAGGACAAAATAATTTATTTTAGCAAAATATGGGGATAAAATTAATTTTTCGTTCTAGATAGTAAATACTGAAGGTTGTTTTGTAGTGGGACTTAGAGAGGCACTGACTTGGATTGGGTTGGACAATTGACTCAACTCAAATCTCTTTTCCTCTCACTCTAATTCCTGCACTAAAATTATATTGTTTATTACATTATATTACAATTTTGTGCTACAAATATATGGGTTTATTGCAAAAATTTACTTTTTTTTACAAGTAATTTATTATTAATAAATAAAAAATGAAAAAAGTTGCACCAATACTGTGAGCGTTCTTTTTTTTGAATGAGAAGAGAATGACATTAAGAATTTGAAGTGGCTACTTCAGCCATTACAATTGCATTATACGGAGGAGAGATCTCCTCAATCCAGACTTGCTCCTCCATATTAGCCGAGATAGCATGTCTAGCTAAACTATGGGCTACCTTATTGCAAAAGAAATATGAGACAAATAAAAAATAAAAACCTCCAATAAAGCTTGAATTACCCTGTATGTACTAATACTAATTTTTTATCTCAAAGATCTTAAGATCCGCTTCCTTATATATTTAAAATAATATTAATTAACTCTGGATAGATAGGTAAGATGTGATGGCATGAATCCATTTTTCCTTAACTAGAGATCTCGAGTTTGATTCCTGAATATGAAGTTCCCCTAAACACTCGAATAGAAACGTTTTGTCTTTCTTTATAGGTCTGCTTGGCGTAATCCCGAATCCATTTGTCCTTCTTTATTTGATACAATCTCTATTTTATAATATTTATCACATTTGATAAAATGATTTTTTCCAAAACACTCGACACATTTGTGGTTTTAATTAATAAAATTTTTTTCCATGTTTACCCTTTTTATATATATATCAATAATTATTACTTTAATTTAATGATTTTCTTAGAAAATTAATATTAAATTAAATATAATATAGTCATTTTACTCAATAATTTATTCTAATTTAGAAAAATTTAATAATTTTTTTAAAAGACGTGAAATTTCGAATGTGATAAATATTATGAAACAGACTAGCAAGTGAATGATTAAACAATAAATTAGATGCAGCCAGTTCAATATTTGGTTTAGTCCGGCTATCTTGATTTGGAGGTCAGCTTGATTAAAATAAGATTGGATACGATGTGGAAAAATTCTTTTCTTTCAAAGTTTCAATAGTTTAATTTAATTACATAAAACTAATTTATTTTAATTAAAATAAAGAAAGATTAACAATGTCATAAACGCTGTTCACATTAATCATATTTTAAAAGCATCTCCATCTTGATTAATTTATTTATGCACTGTGGTCTGTGACAGGCAATATATGTGTCATTCCTATCATATGTGTGCCATCTAATCATTTAGTATTTAATTAATTAGTTAATTAACATCTGCCGCCAGCAAAACCCTATCCTTGAAAAGTATATTTCGATTTAAACCTTGATTTCGCAACTAATGACGGATTTCTTTGGAATTTGACTAATTTTGTTAAATAAAGAAAAAAACTTAGAAGACAGCTCTGTTTTCTTAAAAAATTACTAATATTAATGTAAGGAGAGACGAAAAGTTTTAATTATGATTAAACTCTAAATTAAAATCTTAATAAAAAATCTGAATTTTTGTTACTATTGGATAAATAATTCAATGCCTAAATATTTATTTATTTTGAGTACAGGATAAATATTTATTTTATCCTATAAAAAAATAAAAGATTCCACTTACATACGTCTCAAAAAATTTTATATTTATGTCATTCTTTTCTAACAAAAGGAAAAAAAGACTTCTCAACATAATCGATTGTTACATCTCAACTAAAACCAATTCAATTATCAAAATAAAAAAAAATAGTAATAAGTCTAAACCTATGAATCGATTTGATTTTATATACTAATCAACTTAATTTGATTTTCATCTTAAATATTTTAATTTATTTAATACGTATTACATTAGTATAATTCAAATTAAACCGAATACTTACTTTTAAACGGTGATGATATAAAATTTTAATCTCATTTTAGGAATACCATTGTTAATTTTTATTGAATTTCAATCATTTCCTCTAAATAATATAGTGAATTTAACAAAATTATTGAAAAATAAATTTGGTTTTAAATTTCAAAGATTACCAATCGAAGCAAGCTTGTAGTATTTTCCTTGCAAGTACTGCTGGTCATCATGATTCATGGCCTGTATGTTTCATTAAAGTCAAACATCTAGAACAAATATTTTAAATAAAAATAAGGTCAATAAACAAAGTTGATAGGAGACAAAGTTCTGTATATATTTAATGATCCGAATGGCCATTGTTTATCAGTCTTGCATTATCTCCTCGGCCTTTATATGCTTAGTTTACTTCCCACGTGAAATCTCATACCATAACTCAACTCGTATAATTAAGAGCAAATCCTTCTTGTCAACTCTGCTATTGTAAACAACAGCTTTTCTTCTTTCTCTATTTTCTTTCAGATCTAAAAATGGAGATTATTTCTGCACCATTTAAAGCCACATGGAGGAGATACTGGAGAAGAAAGGGATACCAAAGAATCGATGGAGGAAGAAAGAATATGAAGGTAATAAGAATTGGAGACCAAGGAAGTCCGAAAAGGGGTTGGAAGATAAGGACAGCTGCCAAGATAAGAATTTTAAAAGCTTCTACTTCCCCATTGAAGCTTATAGGGAAGCTAAAAAGTATTTATGTTAATAAAATGCTTAATTTGGCTGGAAGTGTTGGTTTTTTGAATAATGATAGTGTTTTTGGAAATAAAAGAATTCCAAAAGCAAGGCAAGTTGCTATTGCTGCTTATTCTAATGAAGAATTTGAGACCAGACTTGTTTATGAGATTTATAATGCCTTGAAAGCAACTCAGTAGATGACGAAATTCTTGGAGGTTCTTAGTGGGATTATCTGGTTTTATTCAAGAATGCTGGAACGCAAGGGAAGCTGAAGATTTAGGACTAAGCGAGGTGCTGGCTTGGGTTTCTTGCCTTGGACTCAACTCTATATTGTGGTCGAAATCGACTCCGAAGAAGTTTCTCAGAGGATTTTTAGGAGTTTGGTACTGTTATTGATTGTAAAAATTTTAATGTGTGTTAGTGTTGGATCAAACGGCAAGCAAATAGAGCTGCTCAACCTCTGGGGATCTCTTTTGCTAGCTTTCCTTGTTTCTGTTTTGGCCGAATGATTCTGCACAATAATAATACTTTTTTTTTTTTTTTTTAACTTTTCAAGAAAAGGAGAAATAAACATATTTTGCCAAAAACAGTTTTACTATATCAGTAGCAATCCATCTGCCCTTAGAATCCCCATTTCATCGCAAATTGGGCAAAAGCGTTCATTTTTTAACACTAGCAATAGCAAAAACATGATTAACTATGTGAGTGTGTGTGTGTGTATATATATAACTTTGATTACAATGTCTAGTAGAATGCTCTTCTTTCTTGTGTTTGGAAAATGAAATTCTTCAGGCTTGAACTTTTATGGAATCTGGGAAAGGATTTGTAAGGAAGAATTCTTCTATAGAAATGCTTTGTTGTTGTTCTATTTGGATACAGTTTGAGGTGTCCGGCAGTTGGTTTAGCTCATTAATATTGGACTAGCACGTATAACTAAGATGCGTACTCTACCTTTCCTTCCCTGCATTCTCTCCCATACCTTCCTTTCTTCAAATCTAATATCTCCACCTTTCTCTTTTCTTTCTTTTAAAATCATTATATACTCCCATTTACTCACCTAATGGGTGAAAAATTTTTGATTATCAGTCGTAATGCACTTATCACGCAGGTCCTTGCAACTTTATCACATTCTTTCTTTTAGAAAAAAAAAAAAAAAGAATTGTGGTTAGTATTCGTCAACTACGTACCTTAAAAGCATCGGCATTAAATGTTTGTCTCGAATTGTCTGAAGGCGCGATTCCTCATATCCACCTCACACGTTTAAAACTAAGATTCTTCTTCCCCTCATAGCTGTTGATTTCATTTTTTTTTTCTTTTGCCTTTTGTCCGATCTCTCATGAATTATCTATTACCTGTCCCATTCCTCTAAGACTCGCTCAATCCCAACATATATACAGATAGAAATACAATTTTATTTTCATCATCCCAACATTCATTCTATTTTTTAATAAGAATTTTTATTATTGAATATCAATAATAGGGTTTGCTGATAATGTATCATTGGCTGTCATTCACCTAATTATCATATATCAATTGAAGTTTAGTGTTTGTTGTATTATAGCACTCATTATGATAAGTATCCTCAACATTGAAAATGATGTATTATTATTAAATAAATTAACAAGCGATTGGACCAATACTATTTTTAAGCGAACTTCACCTGCAAAATCAGAGATTCAAAATTTCAGAAATGCTTTGTTTACATACCATCTTCAGTTTGAGTATGAATTAACCCCATTCACATATTAAAATAGAGAAAGATTGACAGTTTCATTCACATTAATCAAATTTTAAAACACTGAATCTGCATCTTGATTAATTTATATACTGTGACAGCCAACCCATCTCATTCCTATCATGTGTGTCGTATAATAATTTTTTTTATTTTAATAATTCCGTATCCGCAGTCCACTAACCTGATTAATTTGGATTCACATCAGACGGAGCAAAATGCTTTCTTTCGAATATTTAAAGAGACTCCATATTTAAGGCACAAACTCAAAACCTTTGATTAAAAAAAAAAAAATTTATCATCTTATCTCGTACATCAGAAATTGTGTGATATAATAATTTAGTAATTAAATATTTTTACTGTTCCCTTAATTAATTATTTAGTATCTGCCGGCAGCCAAACAATATCCTTGAAAATTAAATTTTAATTTAAAACTTGATTTCACATCCATCCAAGAAGAAGAAAAAATAAAAAAAGAAAATATTTTGTCTACACACAATTGCTTTTGTATCTAATGACGGAGTTCTTGGTATTTGACCAATTCATTTTTTAAATAAAAAAAACACGGCTTGACAAAGATGAATTATTATTTTAAAATTAAATATTGAATATTGAAACAATTAAATCTGATGGTGATTTGTAGCTTTGTTTTGCTAAGAAGACTACTACTGTTAGATCCCCTTTTGCCGCCATTTATTGAGTATTTTTAGAATTTTCTTACAAGATACCACAACTAATAAATAATGTAATTGCATATAATATGGATCACAATCTTCATTTCTGAAAACTATAATTTTTAATTTATTTATAAAAATTTAAATTAAAATACTAAATAATACACGTATAGATTTAATTATTTATTTAAATCAAATTATGATCAAAATCAGATTTGGTGATTTCGATTAGATATGTAATTCAACGGCTAAAGATTTATTTTACAATACAAACAGGCTTACCGTATTTTCCTTGCAAGAACTGCTGGTCATTATTAAATTGTGGTCAAACATCTAGAAGAACCAATATTTAATTAATAATTATAATCACTGCCGCACGCATTTTTTTAAACATAATCATTTATTCTGCAAAATTTTTTTTATAAAACGTAAGGTTTATAACAAACAAAGCTCTCTATATTTGAATTTTGTGGTCCAACTGCCATTGTTGACTTGTCTTTCATCGTCTCCTCAGCCTTTATATGCTTTGCTTTCCATAGTTTACTTCCGAGTGAAACCTTCTATTAAACATTTCCTCTGTTATCAAACCATAATCCAGACTTGTATAAAAAGCGAATCTTTCTTCTCCACTTGCTATCATAAACAAAAGATTTTCTTTCTCTCCGTTTCTTTCAGGAACTAAAAATGGACACCATTTCTGTACCATTTACAGGCACATGGAGAAGATACTGGAGAAGAAAGCGATACCAAAGACTTGATGGAGGGATAAGAGGAAGGAAGAATATGAAGGTAATAAGAATCCGAGATCGAGGAAGCCCGAAAAGGGGTTGGAAGATAAGAACAGCAGCGAAGCTGAGAATTTTAAAAGTTGTTACATCTCCATTGAAGCTTATTGGGAAGCTGAAAAGCACTTACGTAAATATGATGCTTAATTTGGCTGGAAATGATAATGCTTTTGGGAATAAAAGAATTCCAAAAGCAAGACAAGTTCCTATTGCTGCGTATTCTAATGAAGAATTTGAGAACAGACTTGTTTATGAGATTTATAAGGCATTGAAAGCAACTCAGTAGATGAAGATGATGGATCAATCCATTTTGTGTAAAGGTGATGAGTATAGATTTAGCTTTGTATTTAATTTTTTCTCTTTTGGTCTTTAATTTTAGGGATTAGTTCCAAGTTCTTGCCTTTATCCCATGAAAAGCTTGGGATATCATGTATGTTTATTTTTCATTGTAATTCTGCTTTTTAATTTTAATGTTTATTGTTAAAATTTTGTGTCATTAGCTAGCTGAAGAACTTACGTGATCTTTTTTTCAATCAGATTACCATAACACTAATTGTCACATTTGAAAAAATAATTTATTACAAAATACTTATTAAATTTATAGTTTTTAAGGAGTAATAATAATAAATGTATTTATCCATATTTAGCCTTTGCATATAATTAATAATTATTATTTTAATTTAGTGATTTTCGTAGAAAATTTATATTAAATTAAGGGTAATTTAATTAATTTATTCAATAATTTATTATAATTTAAAAAATTTAATAATTTTTTTAAAAGATGAAAAATTTTAAATGTGACAAGTATTATGGAATCAAGATAATACTAATATCGATAATCTGATAATTTATACTAAAATTGTAATTTTAGCTGAAGTTAAATTAAGCACAAACAATTAAGAAGATTTCACAAGTTAAAGTAAATAAATAAATAAACAAGTGCAAATAGCTTTTTCAAGTTTGGTCATAACTATAATTTACCTCTCTTCTTTGAGAAATATACTCATTAATACTTGAGGGATAGCTAGCCATATTAATTATTTAATAACTAAAGGGTATCATTTTAAGATTAAATGATTTGTAAATAATATTTAATTTTGTAAATAATAATCCAATTTTTATTAAGCATAAAGTCAATAAACAAACTCGACAATATACAAAGCTTTCTCCGTATTTGAATTTCATGGTTCGACCTCCATTGTTGACCTGACTTTATTATAATATACGACTTTAATTGTGTGCTTTTGCTTTCCATGTTTTGCTTGCTTCCCACGTGAAATCTTGTAGACATTTCTTCTGATGCCCTACCATTCCGCGACTTGTATAGAAAGCACATCTTTCTTCTCCACTCTGCTATCACAAACAACCGATTCTCTTCTTTCTCTGTTTTCTTTCAGGAACCAAAAATGGACATTATTTCTGCGCCATTTACAGGCAGATGGAGAAGATATTGGAGAAGAAAGCGATACCAAAGGCTTGATGGAGGAATAAGAGGAAGAAAGAATATGAAGGTAATAAGAATCGGAGATCAAGGAAGTCCGAAAAGGGGTTGGAAGATAAGGACAGCTGCCAAGATAAGAATTTTGAAAATTGTTACTTCTCCATTGAAGCTTGTTGGGAAGCTGAAGAGTGCTTATGTTAATATGATGCTTAATTTGGCCGGAAATGTTGGTTTCTTGAATAATGACAGTGTTTTTGGAAATAAAAGGATCCCAAAAGCAAGACAAGCTCCTACTTCTGCATGTTCTAATGAAGAATTTGAGGCTAGACTTGTTTATGAGATTTATAAGGCCTTGAAAGCAACTCAGTAGATGAAGACGATGGATCAATCCTTACTGTGTAAACTGTAAAGGTGTGAGTATAGATTTAGCTAGTTCCTTCATTTATTTATTTTTGGGTTCTAATTCCTTTTGCCTTTATCCCATAGAATGTTTGGGAAATCTTGTATTGTATTTTTGTTTTTGCTTGTAATATTCCTTGTTTAATTTTAATGTTTATTTTGAAAAATTTACTTCGTTAGGTAACTGGAAACTTCTATTTTTTTTTTCTTTTCTCATTTTTTTTAATTGAATTATTTTATTGACAAAGGGGTCCAACTGTCTTAGTCTAACCCATGACAACAATGTCCTGCATGCAATAATGAACTCGAAATAGCCATTGTTGGAATTAAACAAGAACTTATATATCCCATTATTTTGATGTGTGCACCATTTTGGTTGTTATCGAAAAAATTATACCCGACGAATGGAATTTTATTATTTTTATCAGAAATTTAGTTTTTGATTCTAAGGCAGTCTTTGTTGGGCAGCAACGATTGAAATAGTATTTAGTATTTTGATTAGGTTAAAATAATATCTTAATTAATTATAGTATTTCGTAATGTGCAATATTAATATATATTTTAGTGTTTAGAGTTCAAAACAGTGTTTATAAAAGTTATATTCATTAATATTTAGCATTTTTTAATTTTTATGACACGTTTACACATCATTTGTCTTTATCTTATTCTTCGCTTTGATACTTTTTTTTATTATTTTATATTAAATAGCTAATCAAATAATTATATGTATCCAACGCTTTTATTTTAAACCGCTATGCAGTCGTTAACCATTAACAGTTAATATTTAATAATTAATTATTAGTAAAATTGCCAATAATTTTTAAAATAACTAATAATTATTTTTAATTATCGAGACAACTATTAAAATAACTATCGGTTATTATAATAGCTAAATTTACAGGACATTCTCAAAATAAACTGCCCATGAATCCTTGGGCGTTGTCGTTTGACCCACACATGGTCCTAAGCAGTAAGCACTGTGGACTATTTGTTTTGATGCGAGTGAGCGTGCAGTAAGACTGGGCCGTTCCCGTCCAATAAGCCCAATAAAAGAATGAAAGATCAAAGGTATCAATCAGGTCAGCAAAATTTCGGATTTTAGGTAGAACGCGGGTCTCCAAAAGCCGATGTTAGTTATTGATACTTTAAAACGGGCCTAAGCCCGTAGACGGCTCGGAATTGCCCGTTTTGACAGTGCTAGATTTTATTCGAAGTCGAGGCAGTCTGAGCTGGAGGAGTTTGGGGTGGTTCAATCGGTCTGGTTTAAATTGAATTAGAACAATATAAACCGAATCAATCACAAATTTTAAGATGAGAATCAAATCAAATAACATATAAAATTAAATAAACCAAAACAGTTTAATTATTCTCAGGTTGTAAAATTTTTTAGACCAAAAAGCTTAAATTTTTTCTATCTAAGCTAAAACCAAACATATGTGAAAATCAAACTGAACTGATTTAGTTGGATTGATTTGACCGAATTGTGTCTAGCCTTATAGGAAGCACTTGAACATAAACGGGTCTAGTTGTGATTGGCTCACAGGGGACAAGTAGGACATCCAATAGAAAGAGCTTCCTGAGAAATCAATATTTGGTCGAGTTGTATATTCAATGGTGGGTTCCGATAGAAACTCAAGATATCCCATCTTTCTATTTCTCCATTTTCGACTTTGAAGTTTTGCAATTTAATCCTTAAACTTTTCCAAACAGTAATAAAATTACCAAGAGAAAGAAACTGACGAGAATCAAGAAACATGATTAATTGGAAAAAAAAAAGAAAAAGAAGAGTACATAAGAATTTGTGGTAGTTGGTTATATAACTAAGACATTACGCATTTTATCCTTTTAGATTGGAGGAGGGCCACAGTTAGTTAAAGTAGTGATAAGGAAGCAACTATACATTTATATATAATAAATAATTAATCATTAAACCTTCCTTAAAATATAACTTGAAAACTATGCCTTAATCCACTCATGATGGCTATATCAAACCTTCTAAGTTCAAACAAACCCACACCACTTTTATCGTCTCATCACATTCTTCCATACCACGCCATTTCCTTCCTTTCCTTTCCTCTCCCTTCCCTAACTAACCTCCCTTTAGTTCCCTTCTATTCTAACTAATAATTTAATATATATGTAATATTTATCATATATATGTCTCTGCCCACATGTGCCTCTCTAACCGCTTTGTTTTCTGTTAGATTTTTAACAACGGTTTTGAGGTATTTGGCGGGAAGGAATTCCCCACTCCCACTCTTTGGAAAGTTTCTGCTGTGATTTACCCCTTGATAGCATCATAGGCTTAAACCAACCCAATATATCCTCGTATTTATCTTTCTAAATAGTACTCATCAGAAACTTTCCGTCGTTTATCTTACAGTGTACCTATCCACAGTGGATTCAGCCATCTCCGTTGTTTCTTTCTTCCACCCCATAAAACTCCTCCAGCTACCATTTTTCTCTCTCTCTCTCTCTCTCGATAATCATTCGCTGCTCAAGTAATCATTTCTCTCTCCCTCTCTCTTTCTCTCTTTAACTTCTTAGGTTTGGTTTCGCGTTATTGATATTTATCTGGTTTGTTTGTTTGCAGTTATATACTTTAATATCGCCGACAATGGAGAAAAGCGCATCGCCTCCGTTGGATCAAATAACCGTCTCTCCCGCCTCAAAATCACCGCCGCTTCCTTCATCTCCACCGTCAGATAATCGCACTCAACAATTCGCCTCGACTTTCACCACGCTTTATCACTCCATTTTCCCGCCAAAACCCTCGCCGCTTCCATCATCTCTCTCCTTCTCTATAACTCCATCCACTTCCTCTCCGTCCTCTGCTGCCACCACTGACGAGTTCGACATTGAGCATCGACTTCACCAGGCGCGCCTGATTTTGGAGTATCAGGAGCTCTGCGACCACTACGAGCTCTCTCTCGATCGTCTTCAAGCTCTCACGACAGAGATCGAATCACTCCGTCAAGAGAACACAAATCTCAGACTGGCCAATAACGACCTGGTCAAGCTTCTTAGCCTCTCCTCACAGGCCGCAATTCAGAGCCGCTTTAACAGTCGGGAGATGGTTGAACCAAGCCGGTTCGAGAGGAGGAATGGGGAGCGAGTCACGTTGCCAAAGAGTATCTCTGTCCGATCTACCGGTTATCTCAAACTGAATCGAGCCGATAGTGCAAGCAATGGCGATCAGAGTAGCACCTCAACTCGGTCCCGAGTCGCTAGTCATCACGATCAATTCGTTTCTGGACCGGTGAGTTAGATATTTCCTCTCTCTTTTTAACAGAATTTCCAATATTGCACCGCTACGTGAATTGTCTTTTTTCGATTGTCGATTTGTCCGGTTGAGCCGTCATTAGAATACTTCTGGTTCGTTTATTTACTGATAGTTTTGTCAGAACCGTTGATCAAAAACAATTTTGTTACAATGTATATATGCAGGTGCAGCAGCGAGTCTGTGTGCCAGGGGGAGGCAAGAGGGATAACCCTGCAGTGGAATTGGAAGTGTTTAACCAAGGGATGTGGAAAACAGAGCTATGCAACAAATGGCAGGAGACAGGTGAGTGTCCTTACGGCGACAATTGTCAATTCGCTCACGGCATAAAAGAACTCCGTCCAGTTATAAGGCATCCAAGGTACAAAACTCAGGTTTGCAGAATGGTTGTCGCCGGTCAAGCGTGTCCCTATGGTCACAGGTGCCACTTTCGCCACTCTCTTACTGAGCATGATAGGCTAATGGGCCCACGTTGATCTAAGGGAAGGAAATGTAAAGATTAAGTAAATGCCAAAGGGGATGTATATATGAAGATGAACCTAATCGTATATTACATGGAAAATTTAAAATAATAATGGAAGAACCGATAAATGAGGAACATTAAAAATATATAATAAATAGTAAAAAAAAAGGGTAATTCGGGTTGGTTGATAAATTTTTGTAAGTAAGAGAAATTGTTTGTTATAGGGAAATATTTCCGAGTTCTGATATGAATTGAACCGGTTGGATGGCTCTATGTAATGATGATATTTTGTTGTGCAATGCTACGCAACCTTCACTTCAAGTTAGTTATATGTATTCTCTTTACAATCTCTCTCTCTCGCTCTAACACACCAAGCACACGCAGTCCATAAATTATAAATATTTAGATTTGTTGTGGACGTGTAAAGATATCAATGTTATTGTTGCATTTTGTCAAATTTGATGTTGATAGTGCCAGGGAGTGCGCTGTTACATAATCTTTTCTAATGAATATTCCGATCCTCTCGTATGAATATTTTAGGGGTTTAGTGTTAAATGATATGTGAGACGCATGTATTGGATGATTTGGAACTCTATATTATGTGTCAGGTGGCAAGGGGTAGATCAGTTGTTTAGTCTGATGTGGCGCATATGTAAAAAAAAAAAAAGAAGTTGATTCGAAATAGTACAAGTCGAAAAATCACTATTCATTAATATACTTTTAATTGCTAATTTCTAAAAATAGTTCAATACATTAAAAAAATAAAATAATATTTAAATTAATTTGCTTCTTAAAATATCAAAGTAGAAGTAATTATTATTATTATAATTAATTTGCTTACAAAACTATAAGTTATTTTCATTTTGTAATATCAAGGTTATTGTTTTATTGTTATAATTATTACTATATTAACATATATTATCCATATGGTACAGATTTTTTTAAATTAATTAATTTATTAAATATAATTAAGATATTATTGTTATTATGTTTGGAGCTCATATTAGCTCTTGATCTAGAATGGTAAATGATATTTATACCTTGAATATGATTTTAAAGTAACAATATTGAGAGAAAAGGTTTTGTGATAAACTTTGATTTTAATTCATGTCCTTTTATTATTGAACTCCTAATTAATATCATGAAGCTTATCTAATTAGATTTTCTCCTCCGCCTTCAACTCCTTCGCCATCTTCTTCTTCTTCTTCATTAGCCCCTTCTGGGTAAACAATGTTTACACATTCCCAGTCAGCAACTGGTTGTTTCTCCTTAAGTCTAGCCAATATATTAGACCGAAGACTTAAGTAGGCCTTCGCCAAATCCTCCTCCTAGGACTCCTGCCTCCTAAGCTCCTGAACTTTAGATTCTAATTCTTTCACTCGTTTCTCCAGACCTCCTATTTGGATCTCCATTTCTTTGTTTTTATTTAAGAGGTCCCGGTTCTCCTCCTTCACTAGATCGACATCCCGAGCCAAAAGCTCAACTTTGTGTTGCTCTTCTTGCTCCTACAAAGATTTCCCAGCATCTCTTAAAGCGATCTCCATCTTATTCTTCTTATCCTCCATTTCCATTAAGGCAGATTTCACTCCGATCAACTTGGCGTACTGGAGGTTGTTGGCATTTACCATCTGAAATAGGCACTGGTTTAGAAAGTCCTTAGTCGTCCATCATCCATGTGCTCAAAATACTGAGCATCAGCAGAGAACGAGCAAGCACTAGCTAGCTCTCTACTGGGACCATCATCTTGGACGCTGCAGTTCACCCCATATCTGGACTCAAAATAAGATCGGAGATCTATAGCTTGAGTTCGAGGAAGAGGATGAGTAACTGGTTGGATTAGGAGCTTATGCAGAAGTAGGCGCCTCCGTTGCTCGCTTTTTAGAAGGCTCGGTAGGTGGACTTTGGAGGGGTGGCTCGGCAGAGGGCTCAACACTTGTCTGCACCATTTCAAGCTCTAATCGAGACACCCCTTTAAACCCATAGCAGCCACTTTCTTCTTCATGACGTCGGCGATCTTGTTTAACTTGGAGCTCTTGCATTTCTTGGGAGCCATATCTGTACAAAGACAAAAGAAAAAAAATTAAAAGGGTTAGTTTAAACAATTCTAAGCAAAATAACCCAAATAATGAAAGATACCATGATCAGAAGGGTTGGGCCTAATGGGTCCACTAGGCGAGCGGATAAGATAGCTCTCAGCTATTACTTTCTTTAAATCCACACAACAGAGCCCCCTAGCCTTTATTAAATCAGCTACACCTCGGTCATAAAGAGTAGGTAGTTCGGGAAGGAAATGATGGGGATCTATAGACTAGTTGTTCGGAATATGAAGCCCCAAGGAGCTTCACAATGAAATTCTTATATTTCTAATTTTTTAATGATGAAATCTTGGACTTTTTTTTGAAAAAATATTATAGTTGGTCTTCGCCTAGAGATAACAATGATCCTTGTTAGGGCGAATAGAGAAATGGTACAAATTTCTAACCATGCTGGCGGTTAGATTACTTCAATCTTCCCAAACCAACGTCATTACACCACAAAGAAATCTCAACCCATTTGGATGCAACTGCCTTACGGTGATCTGATAACTATTGAAAAATGACTTCAGAGGTTCGAAAATAGGGAGCCGAACCCCAGTTCTGAAGGTCTCCTCATACATCATTATCGAATCGTCATCTAGAGGGGAGTTCACCTGCATATCTTCAAAAGGTTGGATCAACTTATACTCTTGCGAAATATTATAAGTATAGTATATATCCAATAGCTCGCCCTTATCAATATCAGATGGTACACCAGAAATCCGAACATTATTTCGGTATGCTCATCGCTAGGTTGCTCAGACAGTATTTGGACATCCTCATCCCTTGAGGAACCTATAATCTCAAGTAAATAAAAGAAGAAAGGGAAAGAAGACTTACTATAAAGAGAAAGTGTATTATAGAGAGAGAAGCTCTGAGAAGCATGAATTGGCAAGCATAGCAAATGAAAATGGAAATGGCCTTTATATAAACTAGACGAGGTATGTGAATGAGGCGGCTCCCTGAGTGCTCTCCCAAACCAATCTGAAGCATGGGTTCCGTACCAGTTAAAAAAAAATATGCGCCATTATTACAAATCATTTAAAATCCAAAATAATAAATAAAATATATACATATATGATAACTAAATAAAAACTCTTAAAAACATCCTAAGAATATTACATTTGGACATAAATAATCAAATAATCGATGGAGGACTACTGTTAATATATAATATAAAACATATTTAATAAAATATATTAGACTCCTAAAACAACCTTAATTAATGAATAATTTAGGACTCAGAATTCTTATTTTATATAGATTACTCGGACATTCACTATATATATTCTAAATTCATCCTAAAGGCAAGCTAATTCACAATTTATCCTACCTGAAACTTTGAGAAATTAACAAAATGTTTTTAACATCAAATTATGAGTATGTTTGATAAAACTAACTATTTTGATAGTTATTAGTTGTTTTTAGTAGTCTTTAGCTGTTAGCTTTTTGAATAACTTTTTATAAAAAATTAAAAATTAAACGTTATATGAATTAATTTTTTTGATAAAAAAGTAATTTTGATTTTAAAAACTATTTCAAATGCTACGTTATCAAACACTATAAAAAATTAATATTTACATATTGACTGGTCAAAATACTAAAAGATAGTTAAAAAACTGTTGCCCAACATAATCTACGTATGTAAATAATCGGAGAGTATTAGATTTTGTGGGTAAGAAAATGAAAGTAGATTTATGTTATCCAACCAAATACAGCCTTGTAAACTTGAGTTGAAATTTGAAACCCACCTGGAGGTCAACATAAATATAAATTTGTATGCATCTTCTGATACAGAATATCTTCTTTAATTAATTTTCAACTATAAAAATACACTTAAAAGGTACTGCAACTCTGAGTCTCTGACTCATCATTTATGAAATTTCTTTTTTTTAAAAAAAAAATAAATTGTAATTATAATAATAATTATAAGTTGTTATAGAGTAAACAAAAGTTGAAAAAACACAGCATTTCTGCTTTTGCGGTTACCAGCAAACTAAATCCAGGTAAAGATTACGTCACACTTAATGTTTACAGCTTTCTCTTTAGCTTTGAACCAAATGTTGCTTAGTGTGTTTTTTTCCTAAATGGGTACTTTCAGTACATATATATTTGTGCTTTGCCATCAAAAGGTAAGACAGAGAGAGCAGATCATTTTCATGGATTTGAATCAGTCAACTGAATTCAACCCTTCTTCAAACACTTATTCTCCCCCACCAATTCATCATTTCATGCCAATCTCTAATAATTTCATGTTCCCTAATTACCATTATCAGCCAACAAAGCAGGTGAGAGAGCTAACCCTAATTAAATTGTTTTCTTGTTTAGTATGTTATAATTGTTTTTAATTGTCTTCTTCTTGTTATCATTATAATTGACATGTAGGGCTGTGAAGAGAGGCATTCCAGATTTATGCAAATGCAGAAGCAGAATTTGGACTTCTTTTGGAATCAACAACTATTGCAGATCCAAACTACTTCAGGTAATTAATTAATTAATTTGAATTTCTTGTCATCAATTGGGATGGATATGTAATTATATATTTATTAATCTGTATACCCATGTTGGGTTCTTCTTGATCTATCTAAGCGTGCAAGACTCATCATCAACTACCTCTCGCAAGGATCAAAAGGATCATGAAATCAGATGGAGAAGTGAAGGTTTGATATATATATATATATATATATTTTTTAAGCCCTTCTGGCTAAATTGATTTATAGATTTAAGAAACTCTCTTTTCCTTTCTTTAGCTTGTTCTTCTTTGTTTGGTGTAAGCTCAAAGCTAACGATGAAATTTTTTAGATGATAAGTGCAGACACTCCTATATTGTTCTCAAAAGCATGTGAGCTCTTCATTCTGGAGCTGACTCTTCGGGCATGGCTACAAACTGAAGAATGTAAGCGTCGAACTCTGCAGCGCTGTGACATAGCTAGAGCCATCAGGCATGATGATGCTCTTGATTTCTTGGTTGATGTGGTTCCTCATGATCATGATCATGACCATGGTCATCCTAATAAGGTGTTCTTCTGTTTCTTCCTTTCCTCTCTACATTTAATGCATTGGATATTGACATTAATAGTCTGTTTGGCATTGCCATTCGAACATTAACTTTTTTTTTTTTTTTTGAGAAGCTTCTTTTTATTGAAAATATTGTGTGCGTCCATTTCTACGTTACTTAAGACCTTATAGGGAAATAGATTCTAACCCCTATTCTCCCTTAAAGGTTGATTATATTTTTCAGCTAAAATTGAATTAAGGTTCGATTATTTAATTTCCTTGCTAAGCGTTCCACTTTCAATTTGAATCAAAGAACGGATGCCTTTTTTTATCAAGTGAGCAAGCTCATATTTATCAACAAACTTGATAAAGATGATGGTGGACGGTCAATTCCGATGGTAGTGTTCAAGGCTAGGTGGAGCTGCATGTGGGGGTATATCGAAATGTTGATGGCCATTGGTGACTGGGTATGGTGCGGGTTTAGGCAGCTGTGATGCTGTGGAGCTGAATTAATGGGTCTTTACAATGGGTTTAGGATAGGAATGGGATGGTGGCTGAAATCTGGTTCAGTTCCAACTAGATTCTGAGGTAGTTATTCAGTTTTTAGCTTTGAAGAAGGTAGGAGTGCTGCTTTATAGAAACCAGACTGAAGCTTGTTTGGAGTCTTTTGAACCTCTTGAGCAGAAGAGATTGACGATTCAATAAAGAGGCCATTTCCGGACCCCATGGCTTTCATGTTTTTGACTAATCATTCTCCTAAGACACGTGAGTTGTTAGAGGCTTATAGTGCTGGAGTTGTCTGGCCTCAGGTGAATTTAAAAAAAAAAAAAAATCATTCATAAGATACTGACGGAGTGATAAGGGACTTCAATCTCAGCAAAAGTGAGAACTCAAATTGGATATTTTCTTTTCTTTTTTTTTTCACGAGGGACTGTAGCATCAGGGTCGGGATGGGTAGCTATACCCCTTTTCCTGAATTGCAAGGGGCAAATTGAGTTTTCTTCTTTTGAGAAGCAATTAACTTCTTCTGGTAATGGTGATTTTATATTCAGGAGGATGAGAGTGGACCGTACGGTGAAGCAAACGAACATGTTGCTGCTATCCAAGTGCCATTTCCTATGATAGACATTAACGAGGTAAGTTAAATACTTCAAATGATCTTATTACCATTACTGGAAATTGAGGGCATAATATTTTAATTATTTCGTCTTATTAACAATAAACAATGGGCTAAAAGCCCATTAGTATGAAAACTTCAAAGCTATAAGAAGCTAAACTATTTCAAACCATTTTCTTATGTCCTCTTTCTCTATTTCGCCTTTTTTTTTTATCCTAGAGAGTTTTAACATATTTCAATTATTGAATTAGAAAAACAAATTATATATATATATTTATATTGAAACTCATGCTAAAATTACTATTCATTATAATTTTATTGAATTTTAGAGTATTAAGTATAAATAAAAAAAGTCATTTACATTCATCTTCGAATCTAAAGATTTCAAAAATCTTTTAAAATTTAAAAAGTCTTAATCCACTACACCTAGGATGATAATTTTATCCGATCCGGTGCATATCCAATCCGATTTTAGTAGATTTGTATAGTGCATAAGCGGGTTTGGAATAATTAATGTTGTAATCATATTTAATATTTATATTGAGTCAAAATAATTATTTTTATAACTTTTACTTTCATTTTTAAAAAACAAAGATAAAAAATATTTTTAATGCTAAACGAGTTTATGTATTTAAATGGGTAATTATAATTGGATTTAGAATATATTTGGATTCGGATAGTGCATTTTCAACATGTATTCGACCTATTGTCATCTCTAAATATACACCCCTTAAAGTATAAAATAATGTATTAATTATTGAATTAATTTATATGCTAAGACTTTGATATTTTGATAAAAATTAATATTAACACTTTTGTAAATTTTTAAGAATTAATTTGATTATTTTTTTTGAAACTTTTATGATTTGATTTTAATTAAATATTGATTTAATCAAATAAAAAAATTGGAGAAGTTTTGAAATAATCGAAGAATTGAAGAGCACATTCTGTGGTTGTTGTGGCCGAATCATTAGGCTTTGTGAGTCAGTGGTGGCAGGCCGTACATCGAGCATGTCTCAATGTGTGTCGCATCCTGGCGTGAGCTCTGGTAGCATCGCAGGTCCTGACTGACGGTGGTTGTTGGTTGTTAGTTTAAATTACTATATATATTTAAACCTGCGATTTTTTGGGGAGACAAGCATCATTTAGTCGAAGGACGAGAAACCCATGGTCTTCCAATCACATTGTGACTGTTTTGAGAGTGCCAGAAGGCCAATGGCGACATCGACCGTTATAGGTCTTTCACTGTAGGAGACAGTAAAGTTTTAATAAATAAGAAAATAATTTAGAAAAAAACATTTTTCTTTTTGGTCCTGCATGGTTTTTCAATTTTTAAATTGGGCTCAAACACTTTTTTAATTTGTCTAATTAAATTTTGAAATTAATTTTGATTGAATATATAAAAAATCATTAGTATTTCATCAAAATCAATTAAAATTTATAAAAAAAGCTTCATCAATTCTGTACTTATATAGAATTTTAGTAGAATTTATAGAAATTCTTCAATTTCGTCAAATTCAAGACTTCTTTTAAAATTTAATATATTTTTTAATTCAATACATCCTCAATAGAATCAAAACTGAGTGGAGCGCATTCAAACTTATTAATAATGGAAAATGGCTAAAAGCCCATTATTATGAACACTTCAATGTCACCGGCAAGCTAGGCTATTTCACACCATTTTTTTGTGATCATTTTCTCTCTTTCACTTTTTTTCTTTTTTTATGATTTTTGAAAAGTTCAAACATTTGAATTATTGAATTAGAAAAGCAAATTATATATATACACACACTAAAACTCATGCTAAAATCATTTTCTTTTTCTTTTTTTTTTGTCAGGATTTGGTCTTGACTGATCATGAAATTGCTGAACAATTGATGATGAGATCACCAATGCCTTCTGCTGAATTCAGTTATGAACCTCATTTTAAGGTGAAGGTACAATATATAAGATACCATTCCATTAAATCATTTATCTACACTTATTGTGATTGGTTATGTCCTTGATTGGGCTCATAGACTGCTCTCGTCATTTACTATATATATATATATATATATATTTGCATGTCTGTTGTCTAACAATAATTTTTTTTTTAAATTTTTTACAGCCAGATGTATAACAGAGAAGCTTACTTGTGAGGCTTCAGAGAAAGCATGATAATGAACAACTGAAGGAAGAAAGTAGCAAACATCATCTAATCTTGAAAAATAAATGAACTTATATTTTAATTTGTATTTAATGTTAAGTACATTTGTTTTTTTTAACTAGTTTTATATTTAATTTATGGTATGATATTTAAGTCAAAATTTAGACATTATATATATGTATTAAAATAAAACCTAAAAACACTGTTTATAGAATAGTGTTTTTTCAATTTAACCATCTCTTTTTTTGCTATTCCTATTTTACCCTTTTTATTATTTCAACTTATTAGATTCTCTTGGTCTACGTGGTAGTCACTGAAAACATTTTAATGTGTCATGACAGTTTTGCTTAAGCATGGTTAAGTGGGTCGGCTTCCGACCATCTCGGTCATTTAATTATTATATTATTAAAAGGCCCCACATAATGTATTGAAATAAGAGAATGTATTATAGAGGGAGAAAATACCGTAATTATAGTAAGTAAGATGAGCAATATTAGTTTTTCTCCCTCTCCCTCTCCTCTATATCCGTTGAGCCTCTCTCTCTGTCCCTTTCATCGCCGGCCAAACAACAACAGAAAATAAAAGACAGGAAGAATCAAGAGTCACAAGCTCAGGTGCCCCAATCCCATCTCTCCCTTCTCTGTAACACAAGCTCCCTTCCCGATTGCAGAACGCGATCTTGTTCTTTCAGCTCACTTCCGAGCACCGTTCATGCAAGTTGAGGTGGGGAAATGAAGCTCTAGGCGTCGGTGAATCTAACTCCGTGCATCTTCTTGCCGTCGAAGTTTCTGTAGCGCGAACGGAGCTCCTACTGTTGCGACGTTGCTATGTAACAAATTGTCAAATTTATTAAATTTCTACCTAATTTTTTAATTTTTTATCATGACCTAATCTATGATAATCAATCAAATTAAACATCATAGGGGTTCACTATACACTTATCTGAGCTAAGAGGAACTCATCGGCAGTGTACAATCGGCTGGAAAGCCGAGGAAACACAGCTATCAAATTAAATTCCCGTAAATACAGACCTTATATTTACATATTTACCCTCTATGTATTTGGGCAAGTTTATTTACATTTACATTGTTACTATGCTTCACACCTATACGTGTTCCAATTTTTACATTATTTTATGACTTCCGTCTTGTTAGGAGTCCCACCATTTAGAATTTTTGATTTTGCTTTCCCATCTTCCTCAGATAAAATAATATATTACATAATATCATATTATTATCCTAAGATGAAGCTTGATGGCTTTAAGATGAATCTTTTTTTTATACTAATAACAATTATAAAAATTATCTACCTATATCTACATGTTTGAATAGTAAATATTATATTAATAAAATTAAATTTTATATAAAAAATTAATTTTATAATAAATAATAAAAACAGACATTAGCAAATCAGTATTACAGCCACAGCGTCGCATGGGGCAATATTGCTTGTTCTCTCCTAATGTCAAACTAACCGCAGAAGGGTCCTAACTCAAACTCAGCCCACTAAAGATATGCTCGAACAGTGAAATTCATCTGCAGAACATTTGTCTCTTTATTGCTAAGTTTATTTAAATTTTTATATTAAATTCAAATTTAATCTCAAAAAATAAATTTAAATGAATCACAGGTCTATTTAATTGCTCTTTGCGTACACTCAAATTACATGCCGGTTATGGTGGATAGCTGTCCAGCAACAATATGTACGATCAGTAGCATCTGTCAATCTGATATGACGAAATATTCCCAAAATATAAATAAATGTAAAAATATCTTTGCAAGAAATTCTGAAGTAAAAAGCATCTCACAAAGTGTTGAAAATCATAAATTACAAATTTAGTCCCTTGCATTTTAGATATTATCTTTACATCCCCTATTCTTCTTTGAATAAAATTGTTCCCCATCTTTTTCCATAATACTTCTTGGTGTGCGACAAAATAAGAAAAATTGTGGTCCAACAAGCAAAACCCAAGAGTACAGAAAAAATATATAAAAGCGAAGTAAGAGTTAGGTAGGCTCCATTCATCTATAAATAGGCTAAACCTACACTCGCTGAATGCATAAGCTTGTTGATACAATCAGAAGAAGAAGATACTATGATCATGAGAAGGGGGATAGGGAGATTCAGAGCTACCGGAAGTTGTTGGAATGGGCGGTTTGGGAAAGAATTGAAGTTTATATCAATTAATTATTATATTACTGTATTTAAATATTTCTTTCCCAATGTCGCCCATTCCATGATTTCCAGAAGCTCCTCCCTTTCCCTTCTTTTCTCTTGCTCCTCACCATCATCTCAAGCATTCGCGTACAAGTTAATATCCTTTTCTTTTAGCTTTTTATTTATTTATCATCGTAGAAAAATAAAAAATTTAACCATCCAATTTTTCAATTTTCTAGCTATTAATATTTATCTAGTGATATTTAATGTTTTCATATTTTACTCTTTTTAGTTTCACTTTTTATTAATTAAATGAATAAAAAAAATATTTCCTAAGAAATAAGTGTCAATAATTGAAGAATTCATTATATAATAGTTTAATAATATCGAGTACTTTTTGAAAAATAAATACTTATTCCATCACCTTAAAATTTCTCACATCAATTTTTTAATAAATTAAGTATAGTATCTCAATTTTTAAATTTTGTTATCCAATTGAAATTTATTAAATTATATTTTTAATTTATTTATATAAATAAAATTTCATCTAAGTTTTCAATTATAACTTTTTAAATGTGTAATTATGAATATTTTGAATAGTTAATTTTGTAATATATATAATTGATTTATCAATTCATTTATCTATAAATAATTATTAATGGCTAATTTTCTTTATTAATTTACTTTGTCTTCATTTTTTTTTCAGACCTAGCTAATTGATACATGCAACTGATATCAGTTTTTAGTATTATTTCTTTTTTTTATTTTGATTAATTCGTATGTTTGAAATGAAAAGAAAAAAATGTATAATTCAATTCTACCAATTCAATTTTATAAAATTGAACATAAATACACAAAATTTTAAAGAAAGATAAGAATTTTCAAATAAATTTCACGAAACCAAGCAATCCAACCTTTCATGACAAAAATATCATTCTTCTTCTTTACAAAATCAATTTTTCAATTTTTTACTTATTTAACTACTTTATGATATCAAACTTGACTAAAATCATTTAAAAATTTATTTTTTCAGAAAAATATTTTTTATTTTAATATTTTTTAGTATCTTTTTACTATTGAGGAGAGATAACCAAGTTAAATAAATATTTATTACCAAATTAAATGCAATAATTTTGTTAATATTATATTTATTTTACTAAAAATATAAAATATTATATAGTATAATATAAATATAATTATTATTTATTATTTATTTTTATAAAATTACTATTTGAATGATATTTTAGGAAATAAAAGCGAATAACTTTGAATTATGAATTTATTCCATATATAATTACGAATTGAATTATATATTTTAAATTAATTAAATCAAATATGAAAATTTATTTACGAAATGGAGGATTGATCAATATTTATTGAAGCAATGACTTCAATGTTTTTTTTTTTAAGAAAAAAGAACAAGAGAATTGAGAAAACAGAAGATATGACCACCCAACTCTAAGTTTGAAGCAACCTTTGAAAGCCAACACCCATATTGGCTTCCCGGAAGATATGAACAATCATAATATGCCTGAATTGAGAAAACAGAAGTTTGCATGTGAACGAAACGCAAACAGTGGAGAATACCATTCGACAAAGGAGATGAGAGTAATTACCAGAGGAAGCAAGCTTGATAGCTGTAAATAAAGCCCAAGGCTCAGCTCCAGGAACAGAAGCAATCCCATATTCAAGGTGAAAACCAACTTTCCATAAACCGGTAGAATCGCGAATAACCCTCCACCAAAAGCAGCAGCATTATGAGAAGGAACATACCCATCAGTGTTTAACTTGAAAAATGGAGGATGAGGTCTCTCCCAAGAAATCCATTGTCGGTGCATTCTTAAGTTGGCCTGTATTTTTAATTTTCATTTTATACTAAAATATATTAGGACCATTTCTATAAAAAAATTTCATTTTCTCCGGAAAACATTGTTCCTAACCTTTTTCTTTTTTATGTTTTCTTTAATTCCTACCACTTAAAAAATATCAATAATATAACATTTGAATTATTATCTGAATACTAAAAAAAAAAAATAGTATTACGAAAACATTGTCACTGCAGCAGTTTTTTTTATGTCTGTTCAAATACATTCCTCCTAATGGCGGATCTACATTATAGAAAGAGGGTCGATTGACTCTTTTTTTTTTTTTTCTTTTGATACACATAATTTTCTTTTTCAAGTGACCATCTTAAATTCTGAATAATCTCTTTTTATTATATATTTACCTGAGAAATTTTTTTATTATATAATTGACATATTTAGCCTTTTAAGCTACTATTCTTAGTGAATGAACTCTTAGTATTGTAGTTGCCATATGGATTATAGGCACAGTACAGACTTTCAAAGGGGCATGTCTCAATTATTATATAGACTGTTTTTCGTGGATTAATTATTGATATGACCTTTATATATTTCATCAGGTTTATTATTAACATATCTCACAGCTACATTTTCATATTTAAAAAAAATTTCTGCCCATGAAGTAATGAAAGTTATGTAGACAATCAAATGTCAAAATATAAATATTTTTAATTAATTCATCCAATTGGATAACCATAATTGACTCTTTATTAAAATTTATAATATCTCAAATGTGCTATTCAATCAAAAATATATATCAACATCTGACACCTAAATTATTTAGATTAAGTGTACTAAGATTACAATAATTTTATATGAATTTTTTAAAAAAATCTTTAATTTTTATTTTTCATAAATCGATTAAAATTTAATTTAAATTATATTCAATCAAGTTGTAGTGCTTTAAACACCTTGTGTTTAAAAAAGAATGGAATTAGCCATCACTGCGATATATAGGCCTTTTGTATTATTTGTAGGGCTCATTTTTATTATTATTTTAATAAAGATCTAATCTTAATTTGCATTTAGTGTACAAAAATTGCAATAAACTAATAAGTTTAAAATACCCTAATTTACTTTTAGTATATAATTGCAAATAAATCAAAAAGAGTTTAAATTGTTCAAATTACAAAGGTTAATTCAAGATGGACTGCTCAGAAAGTTTAAAATGAAATTAATGATTACCTTGAAAATTTCAATTCAAAATTTATATTAAACATGATTAATTGACTTTTATTTTTGTAAGTATCCTTTGAATTAGGAAATGAAAATACATTCTTTGTAGTTTTTGGTGCATTATTGATGGTAAATGGAGGATGAGGTGAGATGATTGAATGGAGGGAAGGTCCCTCCACAGCAATAACTAGCCAAGCCAATGACAAGTCAAAAGAAGAGAAGAAGATCATATGCATTATACGTTGGAATAAAGGAAACCCAATCAATTCAGTAAAAGATGCGCTTCTGAACCCCTCTTTCAAAAATTCTCCATTCCTCTTTTCAGCTCAATCAGCCACTGCCTTTTCTTATCTTCTTTTGTTCCATATTTTTCAAAATCAATCTGCCATTATTAATTTATTCTTTTTACATGAAGAGTTCGGATTGCTGTGTGTTCAACCCAAATAGGAAAAGCAAAGTAGTGATTTGAAAATTCCTGAAAAGGGATAAGTCTAGGAAAATTGGCTGCGATCTGATCCATTGCCGGCAAATGGACAGACCGAAATGGAGATGCTACTAGTTTTATATAGCTTTTTATTCCCGATGGAAGAGAATATCAAATATGGCTTCTTTTCAACAAGTTCCGCCCATTGATGATTTGGTGATGTTGTTCCCTTCCCAAAATAGACATTGAAATGAATTTGGTACCTTCCGACGTAAGCTTCACTATTGGCATGGACCTTTTTTTGCATTCAATTATTGTTAAAAAAGGAAAAAGGAAACCCTACGTGTTATGACTCAGCACGTGTGAAGAGCTTTCAAGTTTGATCTACACTGAATACATTTGCAAAAAGAGTGAAAAGCTTTAACTGTGACTAAGCCCCAAGCCGGATTAGACGATCGATATATTTTATTATGTTTACTCTAAATGTAATATTTTTAAATTAAATATTTACCCATAAAAAATAATTTAAAGGAGAAAATAAATTTTAGTTGAACCGGATAATTTCTGTAAGATCAAAAGCTCCATTTATGAAAAAATATTTTCCAGCTGGAAGATTAATCAGCGCCCCATGTTTATAGAGGTAAAAATGTCCCCACCCACCGGTGGAGGGAGGGCCAAGTTGGTTATGGCCACCTAACTTCTAAAATTTCTTACATATTACTTTAGTGAGGAAATCGTGATTTGTTGAGGTTCTAGTTGTAGTTGTTAGTTTTCTCTTATGCACAATATATATACTTACTATTTATGATGAACCTACCAAAACTTCAATCCACTATTTCCAATAAAAACCATTATTATAAAAGTAATATGCAATTTTATAATATAATTTTAAGATTTTCATTAAACTTTTTGTTTTGACATTAGAAACTAAAAAAAAAATTATTTTTTTTAATTTATAAACATTTGTAATTCATTTTAATTTAAGACCAATCAATTGTTCATTTTGCATGCTTGAAAAAAATTATAAATAAATAATACCATAAATGCATGTACACGATGCTGCCACCATTGCACTTTTAGCACTGCTGCAGAAATTACTTCGATTTTATTAATTATTACAAAAGCGAAATTAAAAAAATAATATCTAATAAGATACGGATAATCATTTCCTCATGTAAGATATAGAAAAAATAAAGTTATATCCATTCTAGAATCTCAAGTAAAATGTAAAAGGGCAATTAATTTTCCTCCTATAAGTAGAGGCATTGGAGAATCCATTTTGTCATAACAACTGATCCTTAGCACAAAAAATCACACTGACAATTTCTTCTTCCTTCTTTGTCCATACAGCTTTAAAGTGTTTGCCTTTCTTCCCCACATTACTGTAAGAGGCTCTGGAGAGTTCCTGAGCCATTTGGAGCTCTCTCTCAATATATATATATATATATATATATATACACACACAGACATGTTTTTATGATGATGATAAATTATTTTAAGAGAGGAGTTGCTGGTGATGTTGACAGAAGATAGAGAGCACAGATGATGAAATGCATATATGGAGTTGGCATCTCACTCCTTTGTGCTCTCTATTATTCTGTCATCACCTTCAGCCTCTTACTTCATTATATATATAGGTTTTTTCTAAAATTCGAACACTCTATCTTACAGTCTGCTAACTACTTTGGTATTTTTAATACGTTGATCAACTGGCAACATGGATGTATGCAATGTGTTGTTAGCTTTTCTTCACTCAACATAAATTAATTTAATTTTCAAATTATGAATTACCCTAATCTTATATATATATATATATATATCTTTTGTTAACACTATATATGCAGGTTTTATTGGTTTGTTGGAATCTAAATACAGTAATAGCGACTCAAGGTAGATGGGAGCTAGTGCTGTAAGTAGCAAAGCTTAGTGCGATTATTAGATGTATAAAGATACGATTGGGTGCATGTTTATGCTTTTAATTTAATCATCCTATAATATCACTACGCTACTAGTTAGTTACTATTACTGTTGTTGCTCTGTTGTACTGTAGCAGTAATAAATAGTTCATTAGATAACTGAGGATACACCGATCAAATCATAAATTCAGTCTAGACAAATCAATCTGTATATATAATGTATCATATGCTAATGAGCTTAACAGCCGTTTAGGTTGAAATTGGTGATGACATTTCTTTTTGCAAAATTATTCTTCTCATGACTTTAAAATGATATTGAATATGTTATTTGTTTATTTATTTATTTTGTTTTACCATGAATGTCTTCACACTATTTTAGTTCAAATCAATTTTTATTTTAATTCAAATAAGAATATTTCTAACCATGTTAAAATTTTTTATTTATGGTGTGATGCATGAATACGAGCCTATATCAATTTGTTCTTTTTCATCAAATAAATTAAAGTGGTAAGTCATTATATAGGGAAGGGGGAGAATGAATATTACATCAAATATATCATATGCATATGAAATTCCTGTGGGTAAGTGGAGAATATTTGAAGTCATCCATCGAAGGGAAGGGTTGGTTCTTTCTACCATTCACTACAATCTAACACCTAACTTGAATTTCAGGTTGATCACATCTCCTAATAATACAATATGAACAATTAGTCCTTAAACTTTGAACATATTACATTATCAAATTGTTGAGTGTCGAGAGATGGTGATTTGAACCTAACTCTATTATCATATCTTATATGTGCTTATCATTAGACTATGTTTAGTATGCGTTTATGTTTACTAATTACAATTATGGATCACTATTGAAACACAATATGCAATCTTGAATTAAATTGTATGTATCAAATTGAAAAAAAAAATTTCTAGTTCACCCACAAGTATTTTATATTTTTTTTGGGTATAGAACTAATCTCGTTTTGAAATTTAGCTACTCACTCTTTAAATATTTTCACGGATCAAATTTCTAATCTTAAATTGATGTCAAAGTATGTTTTATTACTTGAGACACTGTTTGCAGACAAAGATTAATAGTTATTATTTTGAAAACTAATAAATTAAATATTGGATTATGATATATATTGTTAACTTGGAGGAATTGGTATTCTATTATTAATAATTAATTGGCGGAATATATAAGTTTACCCTTAAATTATATTATTTTAACTTTGTGATATTTTTAACTTTTATTTTAAGTCATCAAACACTTTGATTTATAAAATTATATTTATTAAGTACTCCAATTAGCAAAATCATTTAAACCGCTTCAACTTATAAAATTAGTTCAATTAAAAATTATTAAATAAATAAAAATTATGAAAATTATTGATCCAAAAGTTACACTAATTAACTACACATTAGATAAATATTTTGCATATGAAAGTAAAAAAATTCTCAAAATTGTACTAGAAGTGTCATTCTGTTTAAATTAAGTAAAAAGTCTCAAAAATGCAAATTTTTGGAGGTAAAAAATTTAGAGTTTTCTGAGGGGAAGAGAATGGGAGGAGTAATCAAACTCAAAGCAAAAACAAATATCCACAATGTAGAATATGTAGAAGAATAATCATTTGTAGAAAGATTGCATCTTTGTAAAAATATTAAGCCAATTATTCTGAAGAATAAGACCTATACATGCCAATCACTAGTAGAAGAAAATATTTTAATTTTTTTTAAAAAAATCAAACTAGAAATTCATTAAAAGGAAACCAGATATAGATATGGATACAAATAATTATGTTTCTATATTTTTGTAATAAATTCGAATAATAAATCATTTATATACAAAGTAAAAAAAATATAATTCCGAATTGAAGTATCTGATCGAGTTGACAGAGTATAATATATATGTTATAGCAATCGTTTGCTCAATTTGGTAGCTATTCATAGTCATTCTTTGACTTCATAATATTTCTATAAGTCTGATCACTTTCAAATTTCTAACTTTTATTAGAGCGAAGATCTGTACTTCTTTCTACGTAATTATCCAAAAAAACAAAATACCATAGTCAGATAACAAGAATAACTCAGAAACTAGCTAGATTTGAAAACAAAATTTCAAGATATAGGCAATAATAAATTTTCATATTTGGGCAACAATAACTCATATTTGTATCAAAAGATATAAAATTGAGTATTATTTGTAGAAACCACACAAATAAAGGAAATGGATGACCACCAATGAGAGCTCAACTATGACTGCGTGTGTATAAAAAAAAAAAAAAGCTTTTATTGGGGTAAAGAGAGAAATGTACAAAGTAATGTTTTAACTTTTGAGTCAAATTCAAGTGGTAAATAATAAAATTAAAGCGAATCAAATTATATAAAATTATGAGCCAATTTGTTTAAAAGCTTACAAGATTAATTCAGTAAGAAATAACGGGAAAATAATATTTTTTTACATAGCCAAGGGGTTTAATATTTTGTTGAGCAGTGCAATAAAGTACATTTTCAAAAAATTAAATTTATATTCTCGCTTTTACGGAGATTGAAATCACTAACTATCTCAGCCAACACCCTATTACAAAAGATATTTCATCTTTGTCAATTTTCATTTTCTTATATAAGTATATTGCATTTTCTTTTTGTCAATTTAAAGGTATTTTTTAATCTGAAAATCAAATAAGTTCAACTGGGCATTATTGCTATTGGGTCCCACACGTTAAAATAGCAAATTACTTACAATTGAAGTATGTTTCTGTTTGTTGTATTTCATTTTCGGAGGAGTTGAAATTAACGATGTCATGCCTTAGAACCACAGTTATATTCAATCTTGCATGTATCTTTTCAGCCACCAGTCCAATTCACGAGTACTCGTTCAGTTTCTACACCCTTCTATCCTTCCTTTATTAAAATGACCAACTCCTTCATTTTTAACTTGTACAAAATCAATTTCTTAATAACTAATTACTATATATATTGTTCATTCTAACACAAGTACAAATTAACTCCAAGAGATCATGACACATCACACGCACCCGCCTCCACCTCCGCCAGGCCCTCCTCCTCCGGGGCCGCCGCCACCACCAATTCACCATCCACCTCCCCCTGACCCTTTTGCACCGCCACCAGGTTTGCATCCTCCACCTCCTCCAACTGTTCACTCTCCTCCTCCTCCTCCAGACCCTTTTGCACCACCTCCACCATTCGCTCATCACCCACCACCAGGACCTCCTCACCCTCCACCACCTTATTAGAGTCTATTTATTATCCATGATATGACGTCTTATAACTATGCGAGTTGAAGTGCACTGCAACAGTACATCGAATAATCACCTCATATGAACTTGTAGCGGTACATATTGTATTTTGGCCTCTACTTGGCTGAGTTTATACATGTAGTGATTGTAACAAATGAATGAATATGTACTTCTACGAATTAATTAGTGAGTAGAACTAATAAAACTTTCACTTTATGTTGTTAATATTATATTATGTCTATTTATAAAAGAAAAATTACATGTTGTATAGCTTTGAAAAACTAGCTTTAAACCACCCGATCTAAACAATTTTCTTTGAAATCAAAGGCAAAACGTGAGAAATTGATGAATTTCCTTACTAATAGAAGTTTGTTTTATTAATGCTTTAGGCACTATAATCAGCTTGGACTTTTCATATAAGACAGACAATGAGAGATCCAGAAAATCAAATTAGTAGAATAAATGTATAAAATAATATTTCAATGGAATGAATGCAGTAATTACATATACTAAATGTAAGAAGCTATAAACTAAATTGTAAAATAAATCCAGCAACCATGTCAGGTTAATATAGACAAATCCTAATATTATGCTTTCATTTATTAATTAATTACTAGCTTCATTTTCGATTTTGGATAATTATAAATAAATATATAGTTTATTAACTAATAATCTAATCCCTCCCTGTAGCATTTCTATGTTACTTATAATTCAAATATTTGTAGTATGGCTATTATATTTTCAATTTTGTTTTCGAAAGCACTCGCATGACTTATGAATATACTCAATCGATTGACTCTAATTTAAAATTTTCTTACACGTATGTAAATAAAATATCTGCATGTATCATCTACTAGTCTAATTCCATCTAAAAGTCCACAAGGAAACTTCTTGTATGTGCTCTTTATATATAACCTATTACTCTCTTTTCAACCAAGTTATTTCAGCAACAAAGAAAAAAGAAAATGACCTTCCATAGACACCCACCTCCACCACCACCACCACCAGATCCTTTTGCACCACCGCCATATCTACATGGTCCTCCTCCACCACCACCTCGTCCTGAATTTTATCCTCCACCTCCACCACCCCACCACCATCATGATCCGCCGCCGCCTCCGCCACCTTTTGCAACACACCCACCGCCTCCCGGTCCTCCTCCACCACCTTTCTTTGATCCATATATGCCACCTCCGCCCTGGCACCGCCCTCCTCCACCTCCTTATTAGCGCATTTGTACTCCCATGATAACGTTCCTGTGATGGATGGGCAAGAAGTGCTGTAGTGATCAACTGAAGGAAGATACAAGAATTGACCGTCTTTATGGTTCTTGATGAATTTAGGAAGAAACACAAGAATTTACTATTTTTCTTATAGTCGCTTATTGTGCTGAATGTTTCTGCTTATTCAAATAATATGGATTTTAGAACATCCAATTAGGCTGTTTAGACTTGTTTTGTACAAGTTTTATTTGATTGCACTCTATATGTTACAATCCTGTAATCTGATCCTTCTGTATGTATTTTTGCTCTAGAATAAGTTGGTTAGAACAATCAAAATGATTGACCCAATCTAATTGTTATATTTCACTATTATTTTTGTTTTTCCTTGGAAATTTGGCAATTTCCCGAACTTTTTTTATCAAGTATTTGCACCATATTTTGGCAATTCAAATATCAACTTCAAAGAAAATAGTTGCTCTGTTTTAAGAGATTGGCAATATATTATTTTCATTAATAGATCAATAAACAAATTTAATTCAAACTTTAAAATATTATACAATATCATAATTTTTAAATTTAAGTGGTAATATACTATTGAATTAAATGAAATAATTCATGAATGATCGGATGATTAAAAAACTGAAAATTTCAACTAATTGTGATGATACAGTTAAACAAGATGTTATTTTCAATAAAAAAAAAAAAGATCTTCTAAAATAATAATTGAAAATATTATTTTTTTTCCTGAAATTATTTAATAAAATAAATATTTTCTTAAAGTTTTAATGGATTAGTATTATTGAATAAATCAATTATGAAAGTTAATTTAAATCTTTTCCAAAATAAATTAAAAAATATCACAATCCCTTAATGATTCAGGGTGAGCATTTGGTTTAGTGGAACCAAATTAAGTTCAACCACCTCTAATTGAAATAATCGAATTTTAAAAATGCAATAATCGAAGTCAATTTATGCAGCAAAATTTTATATGATTAAACTTTTTTTTTTTGAAAAACTAAATATTATATGAGGTAATTTTTCCTAATACTATAAAAAATATCATTTTGTTATAAAATATAAGAAATAGAGAATATATATATAGAAATGTAAGAGATAAAAGAAGAAAGGATTGAGAGAAATTGATTTAGTATTGCTTATCTTAGTTATACAATCAATAGGATTAAGGACTATTTATAGAATACCAAGAGTTATCTTTAAATGACACGATTTTACAATAAAAGATACGACCTTTCATTCCAAAGATATAACTCTTCATTCCAAAAGATATAACTTTTGGATAAATAAATAATATTTTTAATAAACTTATGGACATTCATTATATTATATAGTTTCATAACACATTTAGCATTTTGACCAATTATTTAAAAGTCGTTGATAAATACAGTCTTAATTTTTAATTTGAACCTAAAATTGCACACTTTTTTTTACAAAAATCAGTTATTTTGGTTTATTTGTTTTTCTGTGAAGAAAACTGAACCTATAATTATTAAAAAAATTCTTTTTCAAATTGAATAATGAGTACACTAATTAAATCAAATCAGATAGAGTTGGTTCGATTCAATTTTTGGTTAATACCTTAATCAGCTCACCCCTACTCAATGACCCCCGATGGACAGTTTGAATCTGAACAGTATCACTAAGCGTTACTAATGGTTGTCTGCTTCTACAATTTTTCCTTCGGCCCTGAAAGCATATATAGCCATTGATAACTGATAAAGGAGGCATATTATGTGAGAAGTAGAAGGCATCGAATTTGAATTTTTTCAACTATAAATGTTTTTTCCAATTTGGAGAGAACTACCTACTGTTTTGTAGCCCGCAGTACTGTCACAACCTATCAGACCTCTCAAGAGAAAAAGGAAGAAGGCATATTATGTCCTAAAAATTCATTAGCTATTCTTGCCATACCATATTCTTTTTTTGACATGGCATTTTACCTAGAATTCAATGTCTAATTTCACAACCACATGAACTAATTGGTTACAGTTAAACCTTTCTATATGTTTTTTTTTTCCTTCTTTATTCGGCCCTCAGAATTCAATGCCGGCAGCTGTTTGCTGCAATTGTCCCTTGAAGATCCTATCTTTTGCCATTGTTGCCTGCAATATTTCACATACAGAAAGGGAAGTTGAACTTTCGTGCTTAAAATATCTTTAACTTGTATAAATATAAGAAAGTTGAGAACCTGTTTTTGCCAATTTGTAGCAGCAGTTAAGAGAGCTAGCAGAAGCACTTGCATTGTTGAGCCAGTGACTACCCCAATCCAAAGACCCTTTCCTCTAAGATGTGCAACAAAACATAGCAGAACCGATATTGGAGTTCCAACAAAATAGTAGGCTCCAAGATTGATCAATGCTCCTATTTGCTGCCGCCCACATCCTCTTGCAATTCCTGTTTCCAAAAGTGGATCACGATTGGACTGAATCAACTCGAATCAATCACTTGATCCATTTAGTTTATAATGAAAATTTTAAGCTATACTAACCAGAAAGTACAGCTTGTAAGCTATCCATGACAATTGAGAGAGAAAGCAAGGGAGTCACTTTTTTAACATACTCCACAACTTCCGTGTCATTGCTGTAAGCATAACCAAAAACACAGCGTATGCAGAATAGGATTATGCTAACAATTACTGCTTCTGTCAGTGAAATGGTTAGTACTACTCGAACAACAGCTCGAGCTGCCTGTGGATTCCCCGATCCCAACTCATTCGAAACTCGAGTACTGTCAATTGAAAGAGTGTGACCATTATTAAAAGTTGCAATTAAATGGGTAATTTGATCTCCCAAAAGAGTAAGATATGAATCAAACCTCGCAGCAGCACCGATTCCATATTGTAAAAAATAGTGCAAAGCTGTTGTTGTAAGGCTGATTACAGTGATCAAAGAGGAGGATTAGAAGCATTCTTATCAATGATCAAATAGTAAAAGAGTAGATATATTAGCATACCAAATGGATAGAACAGATGTTTCGAGTTTCGAATTGGGTAGAAGCCCAGCAAGCATTATAAGGAGCTCAAAAGTCCACCACTCAAGACTATGATCATTGCCATGAAAAAAGAAAAATGGCAAATTGCTTTTCAGAAAAAATTGATTTTCAAATTTCAATGTCAAACAAACTCTTAATCAGGTTAGAAAATTACCACACCATTACAGTAGAAGGGACGGCCAAGCGCCAAATCTCACTAAAGCTAGAAAACACATCCTTGCAGCAAAGAATGCGAGTTTTCTCACATGAAGAAGAGCATCTAACATAACAAGTAAGCAAGATTGCATTCAACCAATAAGCCAAACCAACAGCTATAGCTCCTCCGCAATATCCAAATCCCCACTTAAACATTAATCCCCAACAAATTGGTACGTAAAAACAGAGAGCTGCACAAGAACTTATGAGCGTTGGTAGAATCAAGCTTTGAGACTGGAAGTAGCGAAGTAGTGATTGAACAATTGCATATCCAAATAATGCAGGTATAAGAGCAATTGAATATTTGCAGGCTGCCCTTGATATTTCAGGGTTTAAACCTCCTAATATCAATAACTTGTCCATATATATCCATAAGATGGATATTGGAAGACATATTGGAAACAGAGAAATTGTTGCACAGTAAAAGTAGCCTCCAAATTTTTTATATTGGCCTGCTCCGTAAGCTTGACCACACAGAGTGTCTAGAGCACCACAAAATCCAAACTGCTTGGCATATAAACACTGTTAATTATCACGTAAACACATTTACATGGAAACCCAAAAATATTTAAAATATTATAAAAAATAACTCTGTTTTATGGTTTATAAAATCTCTTGTATAGCTAACAAATGGGGATCGTTGACCAGCTAATTCCTCATATAGTGAAGATTTTATCTCTATTATATCCGGTCACCGTTGTCTATTACATATGATATTTACATCTTGGTCCCCGCTTTATTACCTCTAGCCGCTTAACCTATTATTTTATTCTATCACTGCAATCACAAATCAGGAAATAAAATAAATTATATAATTTGGTATTATAAAAATTATGCAAGCAAGTACAATTATCAACAACTTCGTTATATGAATATTTGCATGGAAACCCATATTGGAATATAATTAGACTTGTGCAAACTTAAACAGGATTAATTATTTTTATCATAAGTATTATCTATTTATTGTTATTTTTTTTTTAAAAAAGGAAAATTTCTTTAATTAGATCATCATAGCATAGAACCAATATTTTGATGTTCATAAGTAAGTTTACGCCAACAAAAAGTTGAAAACCGCCATTTTATTAGTTTGGAACTTTATATAAACAACATCCATTTAGCATAAATAAAATAAGTAAAGAGAAGAGAAAACGGAGGTTTTACTATGACGGCGAAGCCAGTAGCATTGGTGAAAGAGGTGGCAACTGAGACGCCGGAAAGTGGTAATTTACCGAGATGCCCTGCCATCATTAGTGAAATTGTGGGTAAAAGGGAGAGTGAAACGGATGTAACCACCATTGGAGCCGCCATGGAGCTGACCTTCTTAAGCTCTTCCACAATCCATGCCTTGTTTTCAGTCCTAGTAGCCACCACCTCCACCTGTTCCATTTTTCTGTACTGTCTCTATTCCTTCCTTTGACATTTATTTATCTTTCTTTCCTACTAAGACGTACGTGGCTTTCCTACAAATTGCCTTTTTCCTCAGTAGTTTTATTTGCTTTTGTTTTTTACTTAAAATATGCAATGCGACAATGAGAGTTCAACAACGGAATTAAAGAGATGCAACTCGAATTAGAAGTTTGAATTTCAGAGATGAAATGTAATCTTTCAAATTTTAGAGGGAAGAAACGTATAATTTCTTTTATTAAGATGATCATGGGTTTCTTCTTTCTTCTTCCTTTGTCTATTATTAGTTTATTTCGTGTTCTAATTATTCTTTTTCTTTCTAATCTATTCTTGCTTCTTTTTTATGCAAATTTTGCACTTTCACCCTTTTTTCTTGCAATTAGCATAATTTATAGCTAAATCTCTGATTTTGCCATATGTAACACACAAAAAAGTTCAGGTAAAACTATTCAATCTTCAAAAATGTACATGGGTTTTGCTTTTTTTTTATTAAATTATGTACAAAGAATGAAGGAAAAGGCAACCAAAGTTCTGATTTTGTGCATTTAAAAGAGAAAATCCATGGAAATGGTTAGCAAGGAAGTGATATAGGGATATGTGTTCGGTGTGTGTCAACCCAATTCCACTGGGACAAACATATGGCTGTTGCCTTATTTAGAGCGTGGTCCGCGTGGAGAAAACTGAACCGAAGTTGTTAGCATGGGCTTACTTTTACTAACGGTAACAAAAACCAATGCCCAATGGGCCAAAAAATCTTGAGAGTTAACGACGACAAGCAAAATGATTTCCCACCAATGTTTAGGGATGGCGACCGGTTGAGCTCGAACCGGAACTAGATCAAAATCGAACTGTAATAATATAAATGAATCGAAATTGGATAAAACCGTTGGTTTTATTTACTCTTCTCTATCTTAATCTTTTACGTTTAAGGACCAATAATCAAAACAAAGAACAAATCTGATCAATAAATTAAATTCTAAAAAAATTCACAGTTCAATAATTAATAATTATTTTTAAAATAATAAACAACTATTAAATGTTGCTATAAAACATGTATTAATTGTCATATTAAGTTTTAACAATTAAGTTCACTAAATGACCACATTTAAATCAAACGGTATATACTAAAAATATTGGGGATTAAGAACTAGGAATATGAGACATCATCAACATCTTGTTTCTCTTGTGCTCCTAAGAATGTCATTTCAACAGAATCGCTATTGCAGCTCTCTTCAATTGAAAACTTGCTGCAATCCTCATCAATGGTAGAGTTTTTAATTTTACGCGAAGATAAAATGTTTGGAGACACGTCAAGGCAAATCTGATCAAGGTCAAAGTCTACTCCCAAATTATCTTCTGCACTCCTTTGTAGCTTTAAGGCAAGTTCAAGGCCAGAGACAACATCACGCATTGATGCCCTTTTGATCCTCTCTTCAAACAAACAACTCACAGCAACCTCGCTAAATATTTTAAAACACTCTGGCGCAATCTCCCCTGCCAGGATTGGATCGATTATCTGATAAAGAGTTCCATCACAATAGCATTTTTGTGCCCAAACAGCTAAACTGACTTGTTCATTATAATCATCCTCCTCTACAGTTTGGTCTACTGCAGGTCTACCACATAATGCTTCGTAAAGAACCACTCCAAATGAGTAAACATCAGACTTCTCTGTTAATTATTGCTGTCTGTAATACTCAGTGTCCAAGTACCCATAGCTACCCTTTACTACTGTAGTGATATGTGAATTACTAGAGTTATTAGCTGTGCGCATTTTTGACAATCCAAAATCTGAAACCTTCGCTACCCAGTTCTGATCCAGTGAGATATTTGTTGACTTCACATCTCGATGAATTATTGCATTCCTTGTTCCTAAATGAAGGCAATGGAGGTAATGAAGGCCGCATGCTGCGCCAAGGCAGATCTCTAGTCTTTAATTCCACGGAAGAGGAGGATTAGTAGTGTTGTAGAGATGGTCGCGAAGGGTACCGCGAGCCATGTAATCATACACTAAGAATCATTTCATTATCTTTATTGCAGTATCCGATTAGAGAAACAAAATGAATGTGTCGAAGTTGAGAAAGCATTTTTATCTCTGTCTTGAACTCATTTGCTCCCTGTTCTGAACCTGGGTTCAGCCATTTGATTGCAACTGTTTTTGTCCGATTGTTAATTGTTCCTTTGTAAACATTCCCAAACCCACCAACACCTATAATGAATGATTTGTCGAAGTTGTCGGTAGCTTCTCTAATCTCAGTTGCAGAAAAGTGACAACAAAGATTATGATTTTATAGTAGAGATGGACCATCAATATTAGCGTAATTAGGCCTCCATGGAGACATCTTTCTAGAATCCTTATCTGTTAATCTTCTTCGAGCTCCAACAATCAACAAGAGTAAAAGAGGAAGTACAATAAAAGCTAGTACAGTACCACCAACCACAAAAATTTTGTTATCTGATTGTTTTTGGGCTTTCTTGATTTTCAGGTGGATGTTGTTTGAATTTCTGAATCTATGATTTTGAAGATTTCAATCCCATTCAGAATTGCATCAGAGTAACGAGTGAGACCCTCTATGACAGGATGCAAGGCAATAGACAAATTCTGTACCTTTTTATTTCCTCTTGTTACCATAGTCACTGCATAATAGGAATTCCATTTCCACCACTCCAATAAATTATACTTGCTTTAGACTCAGCAAGTTGACTGGCTATGTATATCTGGAAAACTGTCTCCCTCTTCAGTTATTTCCGGCTGAAACTCACAAAAAGGAAGCCTAACAAAATAAATATACCGAGAAACAACCTGAGATTCCCAAGTGAGATTGTAATTCTCATTTCTGATTATGTCCACCCCCATCGATCTACCAACTCGACATGCTAAATCCGGCGTAGCAAAACGAGTATAGATACTGTATTTTAAGTGGAATAGGATCAATTTAACCCCAAGAAATTATGATCTTATCTCGGAAATAATTCCGAGGATAAAAAATTCTGAAATAATTTTAGTTCAATTCTCAGAAAAATTATTTTATTTATAATTCTTTTGAGTTAGGAAAATTTTATTCAACTGTGAATTTATAATGCTTACAAAAAATTATCGAATTATCATTAATTCAATTTCTTATTTTAAAAAAATTAAATATTCCAAACATACAATCTAATAAATTTACTATCACTCAAGTTTCATCATTCTCAGTAGAAGATTTCTTCAGTATCCTCTCCCTTGCAATGCTTACCTGTAATTAAATACGCTTTAAAGTTTTTCATCTGAAACAAACTAAGTAATAGGTACGGGCAATGTTAAATAAATGAAAAGAAAATAATAATGGAAGACACAGAAAATTGGACTAAGAAAAAAAAAACCTGTTTTTTCCAATCTGTGGAGGCAGTTATAAGAGAAAGAAGAGTTGATTGCAGAATCGACCCAGCCACTATTCCAATCCAAAGCCCTTTTCCTCTTAAATGGGCTACAAAACCAAGCACAGCCCCAACTGGAAGCCCAACTAGGTAAAATGCACCAAGATTAATGTAAGCTCCGGTATGCTGCCACCCACACCCCCTGGCAACACCTGACATATAATTTACTGTCGGATGGATCCAGGTTTAAATCTCTACATTAAAAAAATATACTTGACATAAGGAAGCTCAATTTCAAAATAGATTGGACCTAACTCACTCTCTAAAAGTTAGATCAAACGAGGGAGAATTGTCTAAATTTTATATTTTGAATAAAAATCTCATTACAAATTAACGTGAGATAACATTATTTATAATTAAAGTTAATACGTATATTTATGGATCTGATCGATTTGTGCCAATTTCAATTTTTTAAAAGGTAATTTTTTTAAAAATATTTTATGTATATTAACCAGATCCAAAACCAATTCAATCTAATATTGAGCAGATATCTGATTCTATTACAGGTCAAAGTATGGATATTGTAAGATGCAATTCAAATCCGATCCATTATCATATCTAAGTTCTTGTTGGTTGGCTATGTAAGAACCAAAACTTTATAATAAACCGACTTAAATACTTCAGAGGACCTTCATAAAACAGGAAATGTAAACTATTCTGCCTAATAATATATGAAGAAAACTAAGCAGAGCAAGAGAAATGAAAAAACAAAGTTGAACTAACCAGACAGGACTGCTTGTAAACTGTCCATAATAACTGAGAGTGAAATAAGAGGAGCCATGATTGAGATGTAACGGACAACTTGTTTGTCATTGCTGTAAGCATATCCTAAGATATGTCGGCAACTGAAAATAAGGGCGCTTATAATAATTGCCTCTGCTCCAGCAACAGTAATCGCAACCAAAACAGCTAATCTTGCTAACTGTGGATTTCCAGCTCCTAGTTCATTAGAAACTCTCGTACTAAAAAGAAAAAGGATTATTAATTAACGCATAATTATTCAATTTTAGCAAACACCAAGATAACTGATAATATATATATATATATATATATATATATATACCTTGCTGCAGCTCCAAATCCATATGGTATAGTGAAGTGCACTGTTGAAGTTGTAAGGCTGGAAAAAAATTACAAAAAATATGAGAAATTAGAATCATTACACAAAAAATTCTCTGTTACTGCAAAGATACTGGGATAATAAATAAACCATACCAGATAGAAAGCACCGAAGTCTCCAACTTTGGATTTGGTAAAAGCCCAGAAAGCAAAGTTAGCAATTCCATTGACCACCATTTGAGACTGTTAAAAAAAAAAGAAAGAAAGAAAGAAAAAGTATAACATAACAAAATATTAGTCATAATTTTTTCAAAAATATAAAATTCTTGATTAAAAAACTAAACAGATATTTAATTATACCAAACCATGATAGCAGAAGGAAGTCCAAGGCGAAAGAATTCTCCGGCACCATAAAGTACCTCTTTCGAAAAAGGCGATCGAGTTTTCTCACAGTCAGAAGAGAATTTTACATAAAATCCAAGTAATGCTACGTTTAACCAAACTGATAAACTAAAAGCTAAAGCTGCACCTTTATATCCTAATTCTACCTTATACACAAAAAACCAACACACAGCTGTGTGGAAAATTAAAATGAGAAGAGAGCTTAAAAGCATTGGAAGAATTAAACTTTGTGCTTGAAGAAAACGAGTTAAAGGTTTAAGTACAGCACTCGCTAATAATCCAGGGATTAGATATATTGAATATGTACAAGCTAACTTGGAAATTGAAGGGTCTTGGCCCATGAGAGGAAGCAATCTGCCCATGAAAATCCAAAATAAACATATTGGAGGACAAATTATGATCAGGCAGATAATAGAAGTGTAAGTATAGGTTCCAAGCTTGTGATATTGTTCTGCTCCATAAGCTTGTCCGCACAAAGTTTCTAACCCACCGGCCATTCCTGACTGCTTGATTACAGTAGAAAAGTGAGTTTCCAATTCAGAGAATAAAGTATATATTTGAGAAGAAAAAGAAAAGGAAAGAAATGAAAGACTTACAAGAAGACTAAACCCAGTAACGTTAGAGATAGAGGTAGCAATGGCAACACTAGAGAGAGCAATCTGATCACCAAGGTGGCCTACTATTATCACCGATACAACTTGCAGGAGATACTGAAGAACTGAAACTGCCACCATTGGAGCTGCTAAACCGCTTTCCTTCTTTAGCTCTTTCAAAAACCCATCCCTCGTTATTGCCCATTTTCTTTCTTCACTTCCGGTTGCAGCCGACTCTTCCATATATGACACCGACAAGACTGAATAATGTACAACTTTTCTTGGAAAGGGCAGTGATACATGTAACGATTTCTTTTCGAGTACCTGAGTATATTTTAACATTATTGATGGGATACAGTAATTTTGAGTAGATCTGATGTACAAAATATAAAAAATATTATATATGTAATTAGCCAAGGATAAAACAGATAATCCATTTAATTTTTAAAAGTGATGTAAAATTTATTGAATGATGGATACTTTTTTTGTTTTGAATAAAGTGGATAATAACATACTTTTTATTAGCATGTTATAAATTATAAATAATAACATTATTATCTTTTTTTAAAGAAAATAAGTTTTTGATAAATCATAATGATAAAAAAAATTAATTATAAGTATGCTTATATTTTTATTAATTACAATAAAATATATCAAGTAATTTTATTATTTGGATATAAAAATATCATTTTTATTGTAGTGAAATTTTTTTTAATTTGAGAATGAAAATTGACTATTATGAAAGAGTGAAAAATTTGCAACAAACAAAGGCACAACAATAGAGGGAGAAACTTCCTCAATCCAAGCCCTCTCACAATCAAAATTATAAGCTAATTGATTAAGAGCATGAGTTACTGAGTTATCTTCTTCTGTAACATAATTATAAGAAAAATTATCAAATCTATTGATGATCAAATTAAGAACAAGCAATCTAAAGTCATAATCAGTATCTGGAATTGTTTTGCACCGAAGAACAATATTAGCCAACCCCATATCAAGTGCTATTAGCATGTCAGAAATGGCAACTTCGACTTTAGCGTGGTTAGACAACAAAGAGTAGGTCTAGTTTTTTGATCCAAAATTCATAACTGCATTATTTTATAAGTTAAATGAAAAATAAAAGTATGATGATCCCAATTTTATAAACTATTTAAATGGACTTTCAAATATTGTAACTATTTAATTATAAAATATATATGGAGAATTTTTTCAGTGGTAATTAAAGGTGTGCACAAATTTGTAGGATTACAAATGAAAATCTTTCTCCAATTTTCTTTAGAAAAAAAAATAATTTAAATTAATGAGCTCTACATTTGAATATTGTCCCAAGCTAATTATACTACAAATTTAATTCTTTACTTAAATCTCTCTATGTCAATTCCAAGTTCATTAAATCTATCACTCGTACAATCTTAACCCTAAAAATAGTAACAATTGATCATTCATAAAGAGTTGTCTTACCCATATCTATATTCATTTAATATAAGATATCTAAATCCATTTAAATTTAGGTAGTAATATTTATAGTCATCACGAACTCATTTAGTATAGCTTATACTTATTAATATTAATATAAATTTATTATAGTAGCTTAATTGAAAAAATAATTTTTTTATCTATTCAAATTTCAATTATGTCAAAAATTAAATTTTAGGTAAAACATATAGCATGTATCAAAGTCCTTAAATCAAAATCAATCATGGGCAGTAAAATTGTGATCCTACTTCAAATCTTTTTATTAATAATATAAATCTGCTATCTCTATTTAATACTTAACAAAATGAGATGCAATTATCATAGAAAAACAATATTAATATTATTACAGGAAAATATATTAATATATTTTGTGTTTTCTTCCCGTATTATAATAGTCCAAAGGTTCTTTTCAAGCTGCGATATTTTAACGAGATTACCAAATTAAGGGGGAAACTAATTTTCCTTATTTGGATATGGTAAATAAAGTTTGGAATGAATGAAAATCTTAATTATTTTTTATTAGGTTCCACAAGATTTTAATCTCTCCAATTTGAAGAAAAAGTTAGAATATAATAACAGAAAATTAAAAATGAATTAGTATATAGAAAGTTTCAATCTTAACCGATGAAAATTTAATTTTCCAAGATGAAATCATAAATAAAGTATTTTTTTATTTACGAATTTTCCTAATCTCAAGTCAAGTTGAATATTCAAAAAATAAATAAATTTAATATGAAACTGGTCGAGTTGAGGTTGTACTATTGAATGATTTTTATTACTCACCACTAAAAAAATATACTGAGTTGAGATTTTCTTATTGAATGATGTTTCTATCTATTAATTTTTTTATTTATTATATTATAAAAGAACAGTCTGTCATAACGGTTGATTTTACATGTTTATCCTTTTATACTAATAGTTTTACTTCTTTTGACTACCAACATATCTGGGCCCATTTTTCAAAATTTGGCAATAAAAAATTATCATGCCTTGGAACGAATCGTTTCGCTCTTGAAATGCCAAAACTTATATACCCTACTTCATATACAAACAAAGTGATAAGGTAGATTTACTCAGTATGATACTTAACAAATTTTTATATAGCACCCAACAAATGTGCAAGGGAAGACGAAGAAGAGGAAAATGAAATTGGACATGACACATATGTATTTAGTATGTTATTACTCACTACATAAATAGAGAGAGAGGATTTTATTGATGTAAAAATGGCTTAAAACGGTAACTTGGGACTAATTGACAAAGTAAAACGTGCAATACGTCGTTGTTTTGCCTTTTAGTTTAAAAATTGAATTTAGGAGAATTTTACAAAAGTGGCAAATATTTTTTGTAGTTTGATAATTAGAAATTCAAAGCAGACTATACCGTACATGCTATAAAAAAATAAGGACTCCCCCACATTATATCCATAAAATTAAATTTTGAAGTATATATATTTAATAATATTTACGCACAACTCTAACAAATTCAAAATAAAAAGAAATTTCCTTTTAAACAGCGGTGCTTAATTCGAAATTATTATATTTATTTATATTCTATCTAACTAACTTCTTAAAAGGTTAAGAAAGAGAGACACAGTTCAAATCCTAATTTCGTCATCATCACATATTTCTGCGTTATGTCAAATTTTATAAAATGTCAATGAAAATAGATAAAATTGTCTATATGAAATCTATTATACGTAGAATTGTTTGGTTAAATATGAAATACAAAACGCAGATACGAGTGAGTGGCATAAATTGGCAAATATTCTTACGCGTGAAAAAGGTATCACTTAGTGATATGAGGAGAATAGAATATAATAATAATACTGAATAATTAAAGAAATCGTAAACGGCATCGTTGTGAATAGATGATTCCTTTGTTTTGGTTCTATCAATCAATGTGACCTCTGGACCGTTCTCTAGCAAGTTCATGGTATATGGAAATATGGATCCACAAATTACGAATATAAATAAAGTTCTCCAATAGACAAATATTTAAAGTGTTCAAAACATAAAACAAATAAAAAAATATTCTAAATTTATCTTTAAAAAAATAATAAATATAGTAGACAAGGAATGCCTTAACACGAGCATCCTACTAAGATGCTTGTCTTATTGTATGAAATTCTATCCCAAAATGTTTATTTTCTCTGTAGTAGTCAATATACTGTATTGTATATACATATTTTTGCATAACAAGGTGAAAAATTATAATTATTGAGATGCTAACCTGACGGCCTGCCTGCATTATCTTTTTTCATACGTAAATCACAACAGAAATTATAATTATTGAGATGCTAAACTGACGGCATGCTGCATTTACGTAAATTACAATTTTGACAGATTATCTCTGTAATGATTTGCGTATATTATTCTTAGAATATGTAAACCTTACATGTATTCATTAGTGACAGTGTCGGTGGTTTATATAATTTTAAAGCACAAATTTGTATATTGCTAGTCTTTAGTGATAAATTACATGTGTGTATGTTATTATCATCATTAACATGTGTGTATTCATTATTCCTCGATAGTTCGATCCAATTTTATAAGGGAGTTTTTGAGAAATAAAATTAACACTCTATATAAAATAAAATATATATTATTTTGTAAGGGGAATTATTATTTCGTCCTTCATTTTTTATCAAATTAATAACTTCGTTCATATAATTTGACCAAATTATTCGGACATCTCTAAGGTTTACTTCTGTCTCACGCTACAGTCTTCCTGTCCAGAAAGAACTGATTTTCTGTTAATTTTATATGAAAATGGCCAAAAACCACACTATGGGACCCACAAATAACATAAGAAATAATAATGAAAGAAACATAAAAATAAAAACAAAAGCAACAAATTTGTCATTGGAAGTAGATCGGAACGCATGACGCCACCATAAGAAGAGCCTTGATCGGCACTATAAAGGCTTTGATCAGTCAAAAAATGCCGGTGATGTGATTTACTATGCTTGAACATTTGATAACCACCTTTCGCCAACCATTTAGAGGTCGGAAACCCAGCCCGAGGGGTTAGGAGGGAGATCGCTACTCAGACGAGTTTAGGGTTTTGTGATATAGACTTTTGTCATTTGTGGATCCCATAGTATGGCTTTTTGGTCTTTTTAATGCAAAATTAACGAAAAAATTCTTTTTAGGCGAAAGGATTATACTGTGAGATGGAGGCAAATTTTAAGAATTTCTAAATAATTTGATCAAAACTCATGGACGAATGTATTAATTTGATCAAAACTCAAAGATGAAATTCTAATTTTCGCATATTTTGTACCATATCTAATTTTTCATTTTGAATTTTAAAATAAATAATTATTAATCCAAGTAACAATTATTGTCAATATTATAAATCTTACTTAACAATAAAATATTATTTTAAATTTTCACAAATTCGGTGATAACATAATATTAAGGATAACGTAATATAGTAAAAACAAAAAGAAAACGATCAAATGATAAAAACAAAAACCATACATGGTTCGACTTGAACCAATTCGAAAAGCACTAAAACCGCAACTTGTAGTGGTGGTTTCGCTGCAAGTGCAAGAAACCACCAAATCCTCCAACGAGCCTAAATAGCGGCCGCAAAGGGAAGAATCCTCCATGATCTTAACTATCATATTACTTAACCCTCATCATCAAAGGCCATTTTTTTTTTTTGTTCTTTTTTTGAGTGTATCAAAGGCCAAAATTACAAAGCTTCTTTTGCATTTTTTTTTTTTCCACAAGAGAACTATGGTAAACAAGAAGGCAGGCACTTGTTTTAGCTCAAGCATTCACATTAGAGATGCAATCAAGCAATAGTTTCAATAGAAATAAAATGAAAATTTATATTGGTAGAGGAAATCAGCACTTTATTGAATCCAATCAACAGAAATATTTTTTGAACTTATGCTTCTTATCATGTGCATACAGAACTCGTACGTGACTCTACCAGCACCAATTCTAACACAGTATTATCATGCTACTGTTTATATTTTCATGATTTCGTGACAAGATGCTACAGATTCAATTTAGCTCACCTAAGATAAATGACAACAAACAACTTCAATATATGCATGCAATAACAACATCTGAATCGACAACGCATGCACATCTGGGTTTACAGCAAGCAGTAACACTTACAGTTACCACAGCAGAGTTACAACAGCAGCTCAGCCGCAGCAAATGATGGACAGATATAAACAGAGGTAGATGCAGTCTAGTTTTTGTGCTGCAGCCTCCCGCTTTCTGCACCAGCATAAGGATCGATCGTGACATTGATTACAGTTGGCTTTCTTGCAGAAAAGGATTCAGCAAGAGCAGACTTGAGTTCATCAGGTGTCCCAACAAGATAACCTTTGCCCCCAAAAGCTTCAATGAGCTTGTGATATGCAGCACCAGGTACAAAAGAAGTGGGTGCTGGGTCATCCTTAAAGGGCCCTGATATTTCTTCAGGGCTTCTCCGGTCACCACCATATACACCACCGTTGTTAAAGACAATTACAACTACAGGCAACTTATATCGAACCAATGTCTACAAAAAAATTTGAAGTTCATTAGAACACATCCCTTAATTGTGTTTAATAATTAGATGGCAGTGTATCAATTATAAAATTCATAACAGAAGCATCATATCAAAAAAGACGGTAACAAATAAGAAAATTTTTGAAGTAAAAACTACAGAAGAATATTAAATGGATCAAGTTCAGAGATAAGAAAGAAACAGTAACCACTCCATATACCTGGTAGATGGCTAGCTTTAATAAACGTCCTAAGCCAACAAATAGAAAGAGAGAAAAGAAAAGGTTTTGCAAATTAATAAATTATACAATTTAGCCTGGACTCAAATATTTAAATATCCAAAGTTTCTGCTACTATGCAAGTCATAATGAATCAGAACAATAAGGTAAAGAAGGATTCATTTTCCTTCCAGCAGACCATTTAAAAATCTATGTTTAGCTGTGCCATGCAGCAACTAGGAAATGAATCAGGCTACAGTTTTTGAAGAAAGCCTATAAGTAACTTTCTGGTTTTAATTAGGATAAATGCTCAATTTAGGCCCTCAGCTTTCCTCTAATGTTTAATTAGGTCCACAATTAAGTTTTGGACCAATTTAGGATTCATGCCTTTAATGTAGAATCAATTTAGTCCATTAAATAACAAAATATTAGCTTTTCTATTTTCAAAAATCAAAATCATAAAAGTACTTCAAAATTAAAAAATAAAATAAAATAAACAATGAAAAATGAGAAATAAGCCTTGTCCTTTTCCCTCTCCAATGAACATTTCTGTCTCCTGCCATTGCAATCAATTGACAGTTCAGATAATCCATCACAAGCCCAGCCATGACTAACAAAGCCACCGCCAGCAACATTGAATTACCGCCGTCACCACTATCCCTAATTCATTACCCCAAACCATAATATTTTGGATAAATCACTACAAAATCTTAACCTTCAACAACTGAGAAACAAATTTTAATTCAGAGATTTCTTATCAATGTACGGAGCAATTCCTTAGTGACAATTATTGGCAAGACCAGCAAGGGACAGTGAGATTTTCTTATTTGGCAAAGACCGAGATCAGATTTCAATGGATACATCAGGCAGTGTTTGCAAGGCAAAAATAAAACCAGACATAGCTTCAAAATGTTGCTTCTACCATTGTTATTGAGTTGAATAGGTTTCAGCATCTAGGTTAGGGTGCTTTAAGGTTTCATGGTTCTATTTCCATACAGGCATAGTTGGCAGACACCACAACTATGGCCATGGTAGTAGAGGTAGTTCTTCTATATCATCATTCAAGGCTCGAGATGCATGGAGAAGATGGAGGAGACAAGATTAAGAACAACATTGTTCATAATTTTCATTTTTATTCTTATTTGTTTCATAACTTTTCTGATTTTTAGAAATATTTTTTACAATTTTAAAATATAAAAATTACTATTATATTATTTTTGTAAAAAAGGAGGCTAAGTTGATCCTAAATTAAAAGCATGGGTCCAAAATTGATCCAAAACTTAATTTGGATCTAATTGAATATCAGCAGAAGTTAAGGGGCCAAATTGAGCATTTATCCTTTTTATTGACATAGGAACACTCCAGAACTGGGGAAAAAGAAACAGCAACATTTGTAAAAAAAGTAAAAGAACAAAATTAAATAATTTCTAAATAATTCATAGAAAGACAGTAACAATATATCCAACAAACATACTCCAAACTCGACCTCTGATTCAGGTAAGGTTTTAGAACTCAGCTGAACCCACTTCTAAAACTACAATTCATGATAATGCAATATAAGCAGCACATGTAAGAGCTTACACATATGTTGTAGCCTTTAAGGCAAAGTCACTCGGTGATAGATAGGTAACAGTAACAGAAGACCAGAAAGAACGTTACGACGTCAAATCATCAAGTCAAATACAACTAAGAAACCACAACAGAATATTTCTATCAAGCCAACATGAAGTGATTAAGCACATCTTTTATGCATTAGAAGAGAATCATTTCATCTTAATGTTAATATTCTCTCAGAAATTTTCTAAGACAACCAAAAATAAAAGGATAACCGAATGCATAATATTGCCAAACAAAGACAATAATGACAACGATATCCAATTATCTTAACAAGACTAATTTTTAGCTTAAACAATTAATACTTCCTAGGAGTATTGAGCATGGGTTGTACTTTCAGCTAGAAGCAACAAACTATTTCTGAAATTGAATTGTTTCAAATATATTGTTAATTGAAATGTTTTAAACAAAATTCCTGAAACAAAGTGAAAACTTAAGCAAGCAATTGAAACTCCCTCAAACAAGTAAAAATGTGAACTTCACCACCACAGAAAAATAAAATGCAAAAGGACACCAAATAAGATCGGTAAAGGAGCCAAGCAGCATCAAGAAATGGCAATACAGAACTATTTAGATCATAATGTTGAATAAGGAACTTTACCTCAACTTCCATGGCGCTAAACCCAAATCCAGAGTCACCTTCAACTGCAACAACAAGCCGATCAGGCTCAGCCACAGCAGCAGCAATGCAATAACCCAACCCAACCCCCATTGTCCCCCAAGTCCCAGCATCCAACCTAGTCCTAGGCTCTGTCTGAAGCAATACAGATCTCCCAACATCCATTGTATTAGCTCCCTCTGAAACCACTACTGGAGCAGGGCTGCCCACTCCTAAGATAGCATCTCTAATAATCCTCATAGGTGTCAAGAAATTAAATGGCACAACATCCTTTGCCAGCTGAGCCTCCATTCTTGACACATTCTCTTTAGCTTTCTTTGAAACCGCCTCCACCCATGGATGAGTATTCCCCAAACAAAAAGGATCATCCTTAATCTCCTTGTTTATCAATTCCAACACCTTTTTTGCATCCCCTACCAAACCCAAATGTGGTTTTCTTAGCTCTATTTCATCCTTACTAACATCCACTAATATGAACTTCACATCCTTAGACCACTTGGGTGGCTCCCCAAAATGCAATAGCCAATTAAGTCTAGCACCAACAACAAGAGCAACATCACATTTACCAATAGCAAGTGACCTTGCAGCACTTGCAGCAAGATCATGGGTATCAGGCAACAACCCTTTACCCATTGGTGTAGGCAAAAATGGAATTCCAGTGTTTTCCACTAACTTCTTCAGTTCATTCTCTGCTCGCGCATAGGCTGCTCCTTTTCCAAACACAATTAGGGGCCTTTCTGCTTTTCTGAGCAACTCTGCAGCTACTTCAATATCTGAACTTGCAATCTCACTCCCATTTGCAATCGACCTCGATTCAGAACTATTCAAGGCGGCAGTTAACAAACTTTCTGCCTCAGATTCCGATACCGTTTGATGCAAAACATCTGAAGGAAGATCCAAATAGCATCCACCGGGCCGACCCGAAACAGCGCAATCGAGAACCTGAACAACACAATTAGGTATATCCTTGATACTTTTAGCTTTTACTGATAATTTCGAGAAAGGTTTGACTGCCTCTATCTGATCAAGCTCTTGAAAATCTCCTCGACCGAAGTCATTTTGATCACAAGAGCCAGAGATCATCACCATCGGCCAAGTATTAGCCATGGCGTTAGACAATCCAGCAAGCCCATGGACACAACCCGGACCGGAGACAGTAAGAAGCAAACCCGGTTTGCCAGTGAGGTAACCATAGGCGGAGGCAGCATATCCAGCGGACTGCTCATTATGGAAGGCGAAGAAACGGATTCCAAGAGAAACAGCAAGGTTAGCCAGTGAAGTCACCGGAATGCCCACCACTCCAAACATGTGGGTTACACCGCAACGCGCGAAGGACTTGGCGGCAAGAACGTTGCCGTCGATGGGGGTTTGAGGGGCAATTTGGGAATTGGAGTCCGCCATTAAAGGAAATGGTTAAACGATTTTGATTTTGCGTATTATAGTCTGTGTAATGTGACTCTGTACGTATACATATTGTGGTGGTGACTTTATTTTTTAAAGCTATTTTTGTTAGCAAGCGCATCAATCGAACCAAGTGAATGGCACTACCACTGTCCCCATATTCGTTCAGGTTTTGAATATTGTATTTCTTATCCATAATTTTATTTTATTATTTAATTGCCACTTGGCATTGTGTGATTAGCCACCAATCAAAGTTTAAGACAATTATAATTTGCTGGAGGATTTGTTCTTTTTTCCTCAGAGTTTACACAGGTTTTTCCAGTCTAAATTAAATTTATAATAGTTTACCGATAGTTGATGATCAATGGTTAATAACTATTAATAAATATTGGCATTTTTATTAATTATTATTCTTTTCCTTATTTAAAGGAAGAACAGTCTTAACTATGAAGCAAGTAGGTGGAGTACGTGGTGTGTTAGGCTTCTGTTTGGTCAGCTTCTCAACCAGAGCCCAAAAGAAGTGGAGACGGCAAAAGGACGAGATTGACCTTCGATTTCAAGCCAATTTGGTTTTGATCTCCTTCAAGTTACACGACCCACCTCCTCAGCTCCTCTGTTAGTTTTTGTCACCTTTACTCCAGCAAACATGATTCATGTCATCCTTGTTTGTGTTGTTTTTGTTTTTATACTGTTCTTTTTTTTATTTATTTAAATAAGGTTACACGTGTCTAAATTAAATTGGATCAATTGAAACTAAATTAAAATTATACTTTTCAAAAATTAATGGTTTGATTACTTTTTAATTAAAGTTTAAAAATCACAAATATTGATTTGGTTCTGATTCGACTTTGAGAGTCAAAAATATCAAACGAATCATACCAAATCAAATTAAACAAGTATTAAAAAACTTTTAAAAGACGGTACTGCTCTACAGTTGGTTAACAAATAAACTGACCCTTCCTTAATGGGCTTTCACCGGAAGATGGACCGGGTTTATACTGAACCCGAATTTCTCTTCTTTTCTCACTTCCTCATCTGCAACCTGTAAAACCCAAAACCCTGTCTATCTTTCTCCCTGGGACTAGCCGTCGCCCATTTTTCAATTGAAATTCGGGTAAGCTTTTCCTCTTTTATACTGTTTGACGCCCCCTTTTTTTTTATTTTTCTGTATTTGTATGAGTTCTCTTCTCATTCAATTTGATCAATCTTAATGGGCAGGAATGTTTTCCTGTTTTGATTCTGTAATTGTGCTAAATAGATGCTAAAGGACAATGTTTTTCCTTTTTAGGGTTCTGTTAATGGGTTGCTTTGGTTTTTTCCTGGTTTCTTCTAACATTTTTTTAATGGATACGTGGAAGAAATATGGATATTTGCACATTGGTATTTTTTCTGCTTTTAACTGATCGTTGGTGTTGTTTCAATAGTTGAAATTTGATTGATAATAAAGGATGATAAAGAGGCGATTCTATAGGGAAGAACACGGTGAAAGAGATGAACCCTCCTCGGATTCATCTTCATCTTCTGATTATGAGTCTGAAGTTGAAGCAGAGGAATCAGAGAATCATGCTGCAGTTGCAGAGCCAAAAGAAAATGATGAATCCTGCTCCGCCTCGTCTGGTTTGTACCACATTGCATTTTTGCTTTCTCTATATTGCTTAGCGGGTCTCAGTTGTTTGCTGCTGGAAGTGGTCAAGAATGCTATATCGTTGCATTTACTATTAAAATTTTGATTTATGAGAATGATGAAATTGTGAAATTTGCTGTGGTAATGGTAATTTGCTAAATTTTTTTGGCTAATTTATTATGAAAAACTTGTCCTCGTTTTGTTTTGAGTTACTTTTTTTCCCCATATGTTTTATCTCCTTTTTTTAATAAATAAATAAATATAATAGATGCTTTCTCGTTAGCTACTTTAATTTCATAAGGATTTCTGATTGATGTACTTCTTTCTCTTCCATTGTTTTGATATAATTCAGGATATGAGGGTGAGGATAGCTCAGCAAATGAGATTGTTGCAGACTCATCAGGTAGGAATTACCTTTACATTAAGGGCTTATAACCACCTTTTACCTGGGAAGCGCATGTTCATGTTGGATGATATATGCTTTTTGCATGAGCTAATAACTCTCTTGTGGAATTATTGATTGGATCTTACTATTGGTGGCATTTCATGTATTTTCTGAGGCCTTAAAAATCATTTGATATTTTCCAATGAAATATTCATCTGAAATGGACGATCATATTATGCATGGATACCACTATTATTTTTTATTTATTGACATCGTTTTACCCATTCTCTCAAAGTTTTTAAATTTGAAAAGAAAAAGTATAGGTGATTTCTCAATTCATTTGGCATTCTTCATAAAATATAAGCATTAATTAGGTAAGATCCTGTTTGGTTGATTTTCTGTTGAAAAGTACCCTGTCCAAATTTATATTCTGGATATTTTCAACATCCTATAGTTGGAATTAAGTGATGTGGTTTTCTCATTTGAAGCTAATGCAAGGATAATTATGATTTCACAGAGGCCTTGCTGCATGTTTATGTTATCCTGTGCATCATCAAATGTTTTTCTCATTTTGCTCTCTATAGCGGGAGTCTGATCGAAATGTCAGAAACACATTATTTTGGTCCCATCTCTGTCGGATTACAAGATTGGCTTGGGAGAATTCTTGCGAATGGGATGTAACCTTAATTCTTGATGTTATCATTGCTGGTGAAATGGTAAAAGATCTTGTTTTTGTAGCTTCCAGTTTTGAGAAATTCTGCCAAAATGATTGAAAGTGGGAGTCACCAGTTCCAAGAACCTATCTTAGTGAAATTATAGTGTGATAAAAAGTGTTTTCTGAGGGACATAGATTTGCAGTCTTAGGTAAATAGTTTATGATGTCCGAAATGTCTTTTATATCATATATTACCACAGTTATTCGTTTTTATCCTTTGTTTACTGCTTCTTAGCTATTTGTAAATTCTGAGCTTTTACTAGTTGTGGAAGGATACAAGTGATTTTTCTCTTTGGTTGCCAAAATTCAGTAAATATCATAATGTTTTAAGAAATTGTATGTGTTGGTTCATTCTGATAATCTGAAATTTCACTTTGAGATGCTTGATATTGTGATGGTCTGATAGTAGGTAATACAAATGATGATGATGGAAATGGAAATGACAAGCAAATCCCTGTTGGCCCTGGGGTATCTGTTAAACGTGATGCTGGTATACACAAGAATGAGTTTAATGGTATACCTGATAATGAATTGGCAACAAGCAACATGCCAGAGTTTGTATTGAAATTCAAATCAGTTTATAAGTGTCGGATTTGCCCTCAAATCATCTGTTTGACTGAGGAGACAATGAGGACTCATCTCAATTCTAAGGTAAAACATATCATGCTTTTGTTTCCTTGTAAAATTGAATTTTCTGTTCGCATTTTGATATATCCCTTCTGCTTGTCATTGAGCAGGTGAATCTTGGTCGATTTTTAATATCTTTAATTTTCAATCAAAGGATAGGGCTGCTTTTTTCTTCTTTCTTCCTTTCATCATTTCTTTTTCCTCATTTGACAACACTTTATTGTATGCATAGTGAAATCTTTGTTTCTCTATTATGAAGAATGCAACCAGTAATGAAATCATAACCAGTGTAGAAAATTTGGACAAGCAGGTGAAATTTTTTCTTTCAAACTGTTGATGGTTTTTTTGCGGGTTTTCCATTACCCTCTTCATGATTTGTGCTATTACTCGATATATTAGAACAAAGATGAAAGTACTTGGAGCTACTGGTTGTCTTTCATTTCTTGTTGTTTTCTTCCTTTGAAGGAAAGTAGTTAAATGCTTATATGGAGAACTATAAATTGTTGTAGAGACATGCTCGGTCAGAGAAGTTGCTGAAGGAGAATAGACTAAAGGCCATGCTCAATAGTGATGGGGAAATTGAGAACCAGGAGACTGCTGCAGAGTTGCATGCTCGAATTATGGCCATTGGACAGGTTGGTTTCTCAATGAATATTTCTGCAAATTGAACAGGGGATTGGAAGCTAGATACTAATTTTAACTTTCTATACAGAGTAAATCAAAAAAGAAAAATAAGGGGCGTCAACGGCAAAAGAAGAGAACAATAAAGAAGGTATAACTTGTCATTTCTTGACAATCAAGTGGTTTTTAGATGTTTTGAATCATATGAGGTTGTTTTAATCCCTTACCGTTGACTGTAGGAAGAGACAGATGTTTCAAATACAGAGAAAACAAAGGGATCAGTAAGAACACCAGCCAAGAAAAAGGCTAAAAAATGAGAACTGAAGAATGCAAAATTCTTGTTTTCTGTACTATTGGAAGGAAGAAAAGAAGAAAGAGGGATTGACTTCATTTTTGTTTAACTAATTATAGGTTGTTCAAGAGAATTAACTGAATGCTATGTACAATTTGCATTTCTTTCACTGATTGCAAACTTTTTCTTTTTCCCTTTTTTAATTACTATTGATAAACATTATCCTTGTCGAAGGAGTCTTTCACTTTGCCAACGTTGACACTGACTTGACTTATGGTAACTTTGGGATTGGGAGACAACTATGCTGATTTATTTTTGTTTTCTATTATTGTTTCATATATTATGTTCTCTAAAATTAAAACACATGCGTTCATTAGATCTGGAAAGTTGAAACCTCCTGGTACAAACTATTAGTTATTATGGACGAGTTCATAAAAATTTTGAGGTTTTAAAATCTAATAAACATTAGTTAAATTCAAATATCAAATGCTGTACTGAAAATCTCAGTCTTGTTTCTCCTCATTATATATCGAAAGAACGTGTTTATATAAACAAGTAATTCCCTTACCAACAAGCTTTGAAGCCTGCAAAGGAGCTCCCATCTCACACCCATGAGAGGAAGAGGCACTGCAATGAGCTCAAAATACTTCCTCCGCTCAAATTGAAACTATACATTCACCGTCTACAGCACTCTTTTTTTATACATCAGTGGGAAAGCAAGAAAACAGTATTAATAGGACGAAACTGAATTAGAACGTCACAAACTTAATATGATCACAAACATAAGCAATTCAAGAGGTAGGTGTCAAGGTAGTGATACAGTCGCTGAGAGAAAATATCAGCTCTTTTAACCCAAGGTATCTAGCATCACTTCCTCAAAACATTTGTAAAGATTTAAAAAGTTGTTGCCCAAATGCCATTCCGCAAAATATTTGGCAAGGGCATCGCCCTTAGTGATTATCAATATATGAATTTGAATGGGAAACTTGTGAGGCCTTCAATTGGTAACGATCTTAAGATTCAAGATTCCTCTTTATGCAGAGAATGGTCAGGAGGAGGCATATGCTCTCCATTTCCATCAGTTTCGGCAGGTGGATCATGTGGAGTTTGTTCGGCTGCTTCAGCATTTTCAGGATAAAAGTTGATGGGAAACTTTGTGACCCTTGGTTTATCAGACAAAATGTTTCTTTGAACCTTATCGATCAATACTTTTGGTGGAGGTTCCTCTCTTAGTTGCTCTTCTTCATAATCATTGTTGACATAGTAGCCAACCCTAACAAATTCTTGGCCTAGATAAGAGCAGGTTAACAAAAGCACCGTCACACCAATGATATCTTCTTCACGAATCTTTGAAGGATCTGGCGGGTCTGCCTGGAAGGCATCCAACCCAAAGCATATATCAGAAAACATGGCATAAAAATTCCAATATAAAAAGCAGACAGAAGGGTTTAGCAAAAATTGCCTGTAAAACAAAACGATAGTTTCCAACATTCACAGGCCCAACCAGTACACTCTCCAAAAGTTGGTCATAAGTCTCATCCTCAGCAGACCCTACATAAATTAGTTTCCATTCCAAATCTGCAATGAAAAATTGAATATAGTTTAATATCTGTAGCATAACTAGTGTACATGCAAACAATTCCACCCTTCGCTACCCCATTGGAAAGAAAGAAGAGGAACAGAGGCTATTTGGAAAAAAAAAAAAAGGAGAGATTATTTTACAGGATATCTATAGTTAGAGGTTAGGCTCTCATGCTGCACACATGCTTAATTATTCATCTTTTGATGTAACTAATTCAGACCCATAAAAATATGTGGTATTTGGACCTGGTAAGCAAACTGATTCTCCGGTCCACACCATCTTATATCAGTTTGAGAAACTCTATCAATGCTTTTTAAAGACTTTTAAATGACAAGTATAAGTGCAAAGCAATTAGCTGTTGAAAACTAAACGAAGTTCTGTAACCCAAATGCTTCATTGCATGAACAAATATACAAAAAATATGTTTTTTATTATGCTTAATGCATTTTAACTTTGCCCGTGGTAAATTGCAAGGAGGTTTATAAAGGTTGAAGACTGATGGCAGTGTAAAATTAATTCACCTTAATGGCTGGATCTAAATGTTTCAATTTGTTTGGGATTAAAGTTGAGTAGGGCTGAGCAAATACTCTGCTGTTTCTCATAACTAATGGAAATGGACTATAGAAATGTTAACCTCAAAACACAAGCAAACACATACTTTACCTAATTAATGAAATTACAAACTTTCTCCTAATGGTTCTATTGCCTTCAAAATCCAGGAAGAAGAATCTGACAGTAAAGAGAATAACTGCTACAAATATGACACCTTGGCATATACCGATCCCAAGTTTAACTTTTATAATACTAAATTTCCTCCTTTTCCTCGAACTTTCTCCTAAATTGTGCAGCTTACCCTAATTGAACAATCCCTTCATTGCATGTAAGCAAACAACTTTCCATCTACCAATTTTTCTAACAAGCCAAACAAACCGAAAACCACCAATATTGAGTATAAAGAAACCCCAACTCAAACCCAAAAAAAATCAAAAAATTTAATACTTTCAAAAACAAAACTAAAAAAAAAAAAAACGACAATATAAATAACGATAGAGAGGAAAATACCATCTTTAAGAGGAGTTAAGCACTCATAAGAGATCTCAAACTGAAACGGGGACAAAAACGGCGCCGGATTATCCAGGACAGTAACATTGGTAATATTCACAGCACTCATTATGAAACAAATCAAATTCAAACCCTAGAATCCAAAACCTTCATGTAAAACCCAAACAGAATCCCAATCCAATAAGAGAGAAACACAAAGAAAGTAAGTATTTGGAGAGAAAAAAAAAACAGAAAAATGAGGGGAAGGGTTTTCGAAGATTTGAATTTGGGGTTTCTAGTTGTAAAGCGAATAGAGAATTGTAGGTGACGGAAACTTTATACCGGAAAGGCCAGAAGAAACTATTAAAGCCATGGAAATTGCAAATGGCGGGAGATTGGCTTTTGGTACGAAAAGAGGGAGCGGGAATGGAAATGAGTAAAGAGAATTGGAATTTCAGATTAGGGCTGACCTGTGTGATTTGCTGGGAGAATCAGAAATGTAATTAGAACTTCCAAGGTATTGATGGTTCTAGTTTAGAACTTTCTAGCTTTGCTTCAAACTGATTGAGTTTAGGTTCCTTTGGATTACTACTAGTTTTCTCTGACTCGTTATAAGAAAATATAATTTTATTTGTATCTGTAATTTTTTATTAATTTTTATAATAATATGTAATTTATATTGCTAAAAATCTAAAAGCATTATCAAATAAAAAAATATATTTTATGAAATAATAAAAACAAAACAATAATAAATTTTCTCAAAATGATAATTATCTTGACATAACTTATTACGTTTTGAAATTATATTATAGATATTATACGCCCTCACTTCTTCGAAAAAAAAAATAAAAAGTCTCACTTTTATAATGGGTGTCCCAAATGATACTCTCATTTCCATTTTTGGAAATGATCTTTCTCTTGACTTTTTTATGATATAATTTGCGTAAATAATTAATGTATATATAATTACTAAATATTTAGTTAAATGTCAACAATAATTGAAATATGTGCTGAGATATTAATTTTTTATTAAAAAAACTTTATAAACATTAATAAAAAAATTATTAATATATATATATATATATATGGAAAAAAACCATAGATGTTATAGTTAAATTAATTTAACTACTCATTCTTAATCTGTGTGAAAAGAAGTGAATTTTTTTTTTTTGAATGGAGAGTATTATACATAGATAACTAAAATAAAAATTAATATATTTATCATTGTTTTAGAGCATTGTTTATAATTTTGATATTTTTTACTTTTTTACCATATTTTATTTTTATCATATTTAATAATGTACTTTATCTATAATCTATACTATATATAAATATAAGAAACAAGATTTCAAATAGTGCCCTTAATGAAATTTGAATATTTTAAAATAAATTTAATCATGATCAATTAAAAATTACATTTTATTAGTTAATTGGATATAATTTATTAAAATTAAATAAATATAAATAGATAATTCAGCAATTCAAAATTTTAAAAGTTTTATCTTGTTAAAATTTATTTTTTAATAAATATGTAATAATGAGACATTCAAAGCATTTTTTATATTTTATTTTTCTAATTTACTTTTAAATATTTGATTTTCTTTTTATTACAATTTAAAATATTTTATTTAAGAGAGACAAAAAAAGTATGTTTTTTCATAATATTATTTCTTTATGTTTCTATAATTTAATTGGATATATTTTTAAAAAAATAAAATATATATAATTAAACCTTTTAAAATTTTAGATTTTTTACTTTTTAATATTTATTTTTAAATCAATGAAGGTATGAGATATGAAATAAAGAATATTTGAAAATTTTTTAATTTAACATATATATATATAATATTTTATTTTTATATCTATGTATCTATATATATTAAATTATATATACTAGGTGATGTTGTCGAATTTTACATATATAGTTATAATGAATTTTAGACAAATGATGATTTAAATTGTAAGTGTATATACACACTGCTAGTTTATTAATTAACCATTATATTCACATTAATCTTATATAAAATATCACAACCCAAAACCATATGCCGGATTGGCACTAGGACCTAGATAAGTTTAAGACCTCCGAGGCCCGTAGTAAGCTTAAACTATAAAAATTCATTTTTATTATCACTTGACTAAAAGAATAGTAAGCTCATATTATGACATTATTCATAAATTAATCAGAGTTAACATTTTTGACACAACCTTAATATTAAATATTGTTCACAGATCGAACCCATATCCATTTAATAAAAATATATTCTCGTGTAAATATTTATTTGTCATAATATGATCAAACTATTCCTATCATATAGTCTCCAAATATTCAAAAAAACACTCCACAATTTATTTATAATTACATGATAATTTATTTTACATAACCAAATATTAATTAAACATCCTAACTGCGGAACCGAATAAAAATACTCAAAATAGCTTAAGTCAAGAAATAGTTCATGCTAACATTTTTAAGGTTTGAGACAATCGCTAATTCTCTGCAGAGAAGGAAGCAGAGTTTTATAAACCAACAATACTTTTATTCCCTAAAAAATATTTATGGATGGGGGGTGAGTTTCACTAAATTCAGTGAATAATAATAAATAATGCAAACTCGCACATTCTGGCAATATAGTTTCACAATATATAAAAAAATACATTATTTCACAAGCACATGACACAACATCAGTATCTTCAAACAAATCACATTCAAATATTCACAACATGTGAAAATTGGTCAGTGAAGTCACAAATCCATCTATTGGCCCCCGGCCAATTTTTATTATAATAATATACATATATCGGGGAGCTAATCCCCTATACCTGGCTCACTGCCCCATAGTGACACATGTCGTCCCAATTTCCACTCAGATACAAAAGCATATTATTTCACATCGCAATTATTCACCAAATATATTCATTACAGTAAATGCAACATATGAATGTAATCAAGGGCAGAAATTGTATAAATTTATGGAACCGAAATATTATATATCAAATGTTTAGATTATAGAACTGAAATATTATATTTGGAAGATGAAGAATATCAATATAACAATAGAAATAGGAAATGATTTATGATTATTTAAAATAATATAAAGAGTATATAGTATGCATATGAAATGCATGTATGCAGGATGGTGTGCACCATTTATTATTACTCACAGTGACCGCAGAATAATTCAAGTCTGTCCTGGGTTCTAATTTGGAGGAGCAGTAGAGGAACTCGGTCGATCTAAGAAACATGTATAATAAGAAAAATACAATCAGATAATGACTCTCTTAATTAAAAATTTAAAAAAATTAATTTAATAATCCTGTCTATCTATTTTTTATTCTTTCGTTTAAATTCCAACTCTTATTAAAGTAGTGTTTCTACTGAAAAATAACTACCTATTTACTTATAATATAACTCGACTTCCTAAGATAATAATTCTATATATTAAATAATAAAAATTTATAATAAGCTTACAATTTATAAGATATCTTCACTTCAATAATATTTATATTATCCTCAAATTTATGTTTCTATCAACTCACCATATTTATATTAATCAATTCTATCAAATGTTCGTCCTTATATTAACTATCATCAAAATATTCACTATAATCTATTTTTCATTTATTCAACTTCAATAATCAGTCTAACTCCAAAATCATCACATTTAAATAAGTTTCATTTATTTTAACCTTTTAACCAATAATTTCTTTTTTACAAAATATACCTACATATAAATATTTAAATCCACTAATTATCCGTTAATAGTAATTCTAACTAATTAAAATCTTCAAATATAATTCGTTAGCAATTTTACCAAATATTTATTTTCAACCCGAATTCGCTTAAACTCAGTAATCATATAAATACACTTATTTCACCAAAATTCCATTTAACGCCCGAAATAATCGTATCAACTTAATTTAATTTATAATTAATCAAATTCTCAAATACCATAATATTTCAATACAATATTTTCAACCTTATCACTGAAATTCATTTTTTTATAATAATTCATCTAATCAACTAGATAATTAGTCCTATTCTTTAATATACTCCATTTATTTAAAATCCTCAATTAATCATCAATTGCATAATTAATTAATTAATCAAAAATACTGAAATTAACTAATAACCCAATAATCAATAATTCACCAAAATTCTAATAATAAACCTTCTAAATATAATAAAATCAACCAAAATAATAAATCAACCTCCTATAAATACTTAACCACTATAACTACTCAATTTAACTAATTAACTACCAATATCACCCCTAAAAATAATTAAATCCAGCAATAATATAAAATCAACAAATAATCCATAAACCACCTAATTAATAAAACTAATCAATCAAAATATCAAAATTAATAATTAATATCCTAAAATCAAATTAACCTCCATAATCAACATAATTCCAACTAAAATTAATAAATCTCAACCTATAACTAAATAATCAATTAACTACCACAATTCTATCAATATACCACAAAATCAACTAAATAATAAATCAATTTCCACAAATACTCTATTTAACTAATTTCTCAATCAAATACTAAAATTAATTAATTAATCATCTAACAATATAATAAAATTAAATAATCAAAATACTAACAATTAACCACAAATATATAATCCACAAATTAATCTACTAACCAAATAATTAACAACTTAAACCATAAAATCATTGAACCAAATATTCTAAAATTAACTAACTAATTAATCAAAAATTTAACCAAATAAATTCTGAAAATTATAAAATTAATACCCAATAACTATCAAAGTTTCGATAAATCCTTGAATCGAAGGAGGAGGAGACAGTGGCCGGTAGCAAGCTGGGCTTGCTGTGGTTGCTGGAACGATGGCCGGCAGCAAGCTGGGCTTGCTGTGGTTGCTGGAACAATGGCCGGCAGGAGGAGAGGAGCAGTTGAACGAGAGGTTGCTGATGGCGGCAGGAATGGCAGCAGCTGGGTCTGCTGGTTCGCGCGTCAGAGGGAGAAGGGAGGAGCAGGGGCAGCACGAGGAGGAGCTGAGCGTGGAGCTTGGTCGTGCGATGGAGAAGCTGGTGGCTGGCTGTGGCGGTCCGAGAATCGTAGAGAGGGAGACAGAGAGAGGCAGAGAGAGGAGAGAGAAAGAGAGAGACAGTTGGAGCGGTGTGGTACTGCTATGGCTGTGCTTGTCGGAGCTGCAGCGGTTGGCGGAGCAGCAGCGGTGGTGCTGCTTGTTTTGCACAGTGACATAGAGAGAGATGAAGGTCAGCAAGAGAGTGTTGAGAGTGAGAGGGAGTTGTCGATGGAGAAGGAGAGAAGGAAAGGAAAATAAAAAGAAAAGAGAGAAAAGAAAGAAAAGAAAGAAAGAAAAAGAAAAAGAAAAAAAGAAAAAAAAAGTAAAATTATAAAAAAAAAAAAAATCCGACGTTAGATTGTCAAGGAAAAAAAATAGTAACGCACAGTATTTTTCAAAAATATCCGATTCGAGTTTAATTTTAATTAATTCGGTCCAATAAAAAAATATTGGTCCATTTTTTATTCGATTAACTGTTACTCGATTAATTTTAGAGCGAACCAAAATGGTTTTGGGGCCCGATAATATTACGTGGCGTAATATTATTGGCTAATAATTTAATGATTAAATTTAAATGGGAATTATTTTGACATTTCGGGGTATTACATCTTATCTACTTATATTTCTCCTAAGCATATATGAGCCCTATATAAATGTTGTAAGAGATATAAGATTAGATTTTTATGATATTATTATATTTAATTAAAGTAAAGATATATGTGTACAAAATGATATTTTATAAGGTTGTTATCTTATCAATTAATAAATATGAGATTTCTTATATAAGGATAGTGTAAGGAATATAAGAGTTGATTTTATCAAAATCTTGGTTTGGAAATATATGTTCTTAAATAATAAGTGTTTTTCATAAATTATATTGAAGTGAATTATAATTTCTATATGAGTTTAAGATTTATTTTTATGATAATTTTGATTTCTTTTGATTATTTGAAAGTAAAACTTCATGTATTAAAACGGTATTTTATATAGTTGATTATTATCATTTTAAGATTATGTAATTTCTGTGACTTATATTTTAAGGTATGTTGCTTGTGCAATATGAATATTTATATGTATATGAGCACCACTGATTTATATACTCAGTACGTTAATTTTTATCACGCGTAGGCTAAGGACAGTGGGTGTTGTTTGAAGATTCAGAGTGTAGCATCAGAGTTGAAGGACATTCTTGGTAGTTGTAGAATTTGGTTAGTAAATTTAAGAGTATATGACATGTATAATTATTAATTAAGAGGATATATTAATTGGGTTATGTAAATTATGTAAGTTATGTGAGTTTAATATTTAATTATTTAAGCTTATGTTAAGGAGATATGTATGTATTCTATTCAATGGATGGATGTAAGAATAATTCTTAAGTTAATAATGCATGGAGAAATCTTAAGATTTGTGATATATTTTAATGTCATTAGTTGATGGTATAAAATTAAAATACTAGAATGTTTTATAATATTGAGATTAGAGTTTGATGGGGCTTGGAGTTTAAAATTGGAAGTGCTTTGTTTTCGTTTATTTTGGCAAGCTCAATTTTTAGGGAAAACTCTTGCAGTTTTTCTGTAGGAATTTTCTAAAATATTTTTTTTTAAAAAAAGCTACTTGTTAAACATGTGTTTACCTAGTCACTTCTAATTTATCATATGATCTGTATATTAGTTAAGACGGTGCCTCTGGCACCAAATGTGACACTCACCGTCTAATCCTTCGGAACTGGGTGGAGGGTGTTACAATATTTCTTGAATATAAGTGCTAAGGATTTTATGTGTAATTTTGTGCAATTGGTGATGATTTGAGCCATTTTTTCATGGTTGGAAGAATCTCCATGACTATGTTTTCATGATTTTATGTTTAGTTTATCAAATTAAATGTTTAATCTTGATTATATGATGTTAATGATGATTAATGAAAAGTTAATTATTTTTATTGTATGTTTAGTGCACTAATTATAGTTGACCAAACAATGAAAGGACTATCATGCAATTTTGACATGTGATGAGGACTATTTGGAACATATTCCAGGTATTACAAAGAAAAAAAAATCAAGATTACCTTTTGAAAATTCAGTAGGTAAATCTTGAAATTTTGTCAAAAATTATAATTACCTACGTAGTAGTGCTAAAATTTTTTTGTTAGTAAAGTCCTTATTGATAATTTTTCCCTACTAATAATTTTTTTGTCGGTAATTTGGTGACAAAAATTTTTTCAATAAATCAATTATTTTTATCAGCAAATTTGAATTCAAATTGGTTATAAATTTATTGTTAATTTTGTTGGTAATCTGTTAGTATTTTGCTAAAATCACTTGTTATTATTTATTTTTAATTCTTCAAAATTAAATTATTTAGTCGGTAATTTATTGGAAAATAATATTAGCCAGAATTGTAATTTTTAATTTTATTTTTAATTAATATACTAATTGTATTTTAATAATTATACTAATACTAATAAATTTTTATAACTATTCTAAATAAGAAAATTAAAAAAAAACATACAATAAAGAAGAAGAAGGAAAAAATGAAGAAGAAGAAGAAGAAAGGTACGGCAAGGAGAAAAAAATGAATAAGTTAGATGGGAAAAAACAAAGGGTTGATGCTTAAAAACAAACTTTTGGTATTTAGCAATAGAATTTTTCGTTGCTAAATGTTGAAATTCTATCGTTAAATATTGTCCTTACCACTAATTTATTGAGTAAAATTTTTTAAGTTTTTGCTGGAATTGATTGGTCATCTGTTGATAATTAGTTGGTAAATACCTACAAATTAGTGACAAAAATTTTTTTCGCTAATTAGTCGATAATCTGTCAATAATTTGTCCCTAAATTTTGACATTTTTCACCTATTTATACCGCCCAAAATTCAAAATTTTTATAGAAATTTGTCAGTAATTTGTCGATAATTAATCAGTCATTTGTTGATAATTAGTTAGTAAATTGTCAAACTACGCATGAACTTATGACACGTTTTTTACTTAAAAAATAAATTTATTAGTAAAATTTTGATAATCTATTGATAATCTGTCGCTAAAATTATATAACCTTTTTTGTTTTAAAATTAAATTTTATTGGTAAATAGTTGCTAATCTATCGATAATTACCAATGAAAATCTGTTTGCCAGTAAAATCTGTCGTTAAATGCTGATTTTTTTGTAGTGAAAGAATAAAAAGCAAATTTCCTAAGTTTGTAGAGTATTTGGACAAATGGAAGACTTTGAGGACTTAAACGAGTAATTAAAATGTGAATTTGCACGAATAATGGATTAAAGAACAATTTGGACTAAGTAAGGATTATAATTATAAATTGAATAGGATTAATTGTGGACTTTGGATAATTTAATATATCATCACTCTATTTATTTCAAGTGGAACCCATTTATAGTTGATGAGGACCTTAAGGACTAAATTATAATTTGTCATTAATTAAGATGATCAATTAGAACTAGTGATAATTAAGTAGTAATAAAAATTAATTTCGTTACTAGCAATCTAATTAAGTGTATAGGTAGTTTATTGGTGATATCTAAATTAATTAGGTACTCAATTGGTAAATAATAGGAATAATATAAATAATAGGATTTTATGGCTACTAAATTAATTAGCACAACTTAGTAAGTTAAAGAAATATTGGGTTTAAGAACCCTCTTAAATCAACTAATTAATTAATTGATCCACTTAAGTTCCAATTAAGAGAGTATTAGAAAATAAGTGAAATATGGATTAATTAGATGGTGATAATACAATGTTAAACATTAATGCATTGAGAATTATGCCATAGTCTTGGAATTTGTGCTAATTTATGTGGAAAATATGCTATGATTATGAATTTAATTGGACGATATGAATTTTTATGCCATGATAGAATATTTTATAAACATAATATAGAATTATGCAATTATGTGTAAATTATAAGAAATTAAGTATGATTATGTGCTTAATATATGATCTATGGATATGAAATTATGATGAAATAATTAATCTAAAAAGGTATGATTTTTATGAATAAATGAAATTTATGAAAAAGAATATTTTTTGGACTGTAATAAAATATTCTAGTATAATTATGAGAAGAGGTGTTTTATTTAAGAACACTAATATGCATGAATTATGAAGTGAATTGATTATAATAAATATTTTATCGGCCTTGGTCTAATTAGTTGAGTCAGTAGTCGTTTAGAGGTATGACATGTCATAAGAATGCAGTACTGTCTATATGTGACATGCAGTGTTTATAGGGGCTAACAAACTCCCAATTTTAAAGGAGCTAACAAACTTCAGTTTTATAGGGGCTAACGAACCTCATTTTTTGGATATGGCCATTGATTTTGACCAACAAGTCATATGATATTATATGAGCTTTTGAGCTGTATGTTTATTATGAAATTCTTTGTTTTGTTATTTGATTCTTTTAAGCATGCTAGAGGCCTAGTTAAAAATATAGTTTGTATGAATTAATTAAATAAAGAAATATGTTGCTTTTATGGACATATGCTGCTTTATATGATTTCATGATTAAATATGTCTAATTTAGTGATGCATGATTATTAGATTTAATTAAGCATGTTGATTGTGAATATTTATATTATGCATCAGAAATAAGTTACGTCATAATTATGTTATGTGATTATGATAAAATATTGTGTAGGATTGACTTTTGAGAACTAAATCAGTTTTGGTTCAATCAAGGAATTTGAACCAAAACGGACTTTGTGGCCTAGAAATGTGCTTTTGACAACCATTCAATCAAGCAATAAGAGGTAGTCAAAATGAGGGTGGAAGGTCCAATTTATAAGGGCGTAGATTCTACCCATGGTACCAAGGAGTCTCCGAGCCACGATACCGTGGGGTCTGGCGGAGGTACCGTGGAGTCTCCTAGCGGTGTTGTAGAGTCTACTACTAGCTTCTCTCCACGGTATAGCAGATTTTGGCCATGGTACAATAGAGTTAGCCTCAGTGCTGTGGAGTCTCTTGATAGAAATATGGGGTTTTTTGGTAGTCTGCTCCTGATTTGCATACTATTCTACTTCGAATTGCAATTTAAGGCCCAAACAATACCCAATTCGAGCGATTCTTAATGCATTAGAGTTGTGATGAAATTTCTTTTATCTTGGTGCCATGGGTGGGGCTTGAGGTGCCTTGTATCATGCCTACTATCCCTTGAAACCTAAGGCCAGGCTATTTTTAGCTAGTGAACCTTTTGCTTCTAGGAGCTGGTTTAAGGTCGAAACGACGTCTGATTGAGCTAATTCTTGATGTGTTAGAACCATGATGGAATTTTCTACATCTCAATACCATAGCTGGGGCCCTTGGTGCCTTGGTTTAGGCCTATTAATTCTTGGAACCCAAAGCCAAGTTTGTTCATATGCCTTGGTGTTGAAATAGAGTCAATAACTAACCCCTCCAGAAGATCAGAGCTGATCTTTGTCCAAGCTTATGGACCCTGGTTTCTAATTGTCTGCTCAGAACTTCAGTTGGAGAACTGTGCCTCGTATTCCGTAGTAATGTCTGGAACATCATATTAAAATTTTAACTAAATAAGAAATAATTATAAACTATGTGAGTAATCATGGTAGGAGTTTAATTATTTGTGCGACCTCCTTTAACCTTATAGGTAGCCCTAGTAAGAGTCTAATTGTTTAATGTGACCTCCTTTGATTCTATAAGCAATCCTAGTAGAAGTCTGATTGTTTGATGTTAGCCTGAGAACCTTATTTCGTTGGTTAGAAAACCAGGTTATTGGTCTGAGAACCCCGTTTTTCGTTTAAATGCCCTAGTTATTAGTCTAAAAACCTTGTCTCATTAGTTTGAATATCCTAGTTGTTGGTCTCAGAACCTTATTGATGGTCTGAACACCTTGGTTGTTGGTCTGAAAATCCTGTTTTGCTCTGAACACCCTAATGTGGTCTAAGGACCCTATTGTTAGTTTAAGAGCCTTAGTTGTTGGTCTGAGAACCCTTGTTGTGGTTTGAATACCCTGGTTATTGGTCTGAACACCCTGTTGTTTGTCTGAATACCTGTCTTAATGGTATGAACACCCTGTTGAAGGTTTGAATACCTTGATAGCTGGTTTGAACACCTTGTTGGTGGTTTGAATACCCTAGTAGTTGGTTTAAATATCTTGTTAACATTCTGAATGCCCTAATAGTTTGTCTAAACACCCTATTGAAGGTATGAATAACTTGAAAGTTGGTCGAAACACCTAGTTGATGGTTTGGATAACCTGGTTATTGGTTTGGAAACTTATTTTGGTTTAAAAATTTATTGACTCTAATTTTAGCACCACAGGAAATTCTGCTACGGTTTTAATGATACAAGAATTAGTTTGATCAGGCATGATTTGGACTTCAAACGAACCCTTAAAAGCTGAGAAATCCTAAAAAACAAGCCGAAAGGGCAAACTTGTAATTCTGCATCAACACTACTAGCCAGTGAGTTGGTAGTAACGGTAGCCTTCAGCACGGTATTGGCTAGGTAGCCAAAGGCTGCCTCTAGTGGTACCAGCGCTCAGACACTCAGTATCGGTGAAAAGGCCATCGGTATCGGCCAAGGGTAGTCTAGCCTTATAAAATCAGACCTCCCCCATCATTTTTATGTACCTCTTATTACCTGATCAAGTGCTTCTTAAGCTTCAATGACTCTAATTCTCCCTTATGAGAACGTTTCTAAGGCTAAATAGTTTGATTCTGCTCTTTTTCCTTAGTAGCCAAAATCCTACTTGGTACTCAAAAGTCGATCCTTTCGACTTTCACATACACTTTTGTCCTCCTTGGTCCAAAGCTAACTAAATATATAATATAAGACTAAGTCGGGTCCTTGCGCCCATCCTTAGCATTTTAGAGAAAGACTCTATGTCTTTGACCGTTTAAACAATCATAAAGCTCCATAATTGAACACTTGCACCGCCCGACCTCTCGACCTAGGGTATAAAATTCAAACTCCAAACTTTTTTCAGTTAAGCTTGGTCCATCCGACACTTTATGAACTGTCAAGTTTGGTCCATTCGGTGACTCGTAAGCCCATTCTAAGAATGGCACTCAAAACCTTACCATCCTAGTTGATTCTAATCCTCATTTAAATGTGGTATGAAGCCATATCTAGGTTTTAGCCTAGGTAGTGGGCCTTCGACCGTATTGACTGTCAGGATCTAGGGCGATGTGTTGCACGATCTAGAATCCTCGATAAAGGAAGCTAAAGTCGAGCTCCCCTTCAAATTACTTTTTCCAAATATTTATGCTTTCAATGCTTTGTCCAATGTCATTATTATTGCCATGCATCTAAGTATGCTCATGCATTGATAAAATTGACATTCATGGAAAACCAATATTTTGATTACGCGATCAATTCCAAACCATAGATTCTACAAAAAAATTCGAAAAGCTAGTCCTTGAATCCAATGATTTGAGCCTAGTGCTTTTATCCTAAAAGGCAAAACTAAAATGGAGTCAAACACGGGATTTTTACCTTATATTTTCCTTGAAAATAGAAACAAAGTAAGGTGGCGACTCTACACACATCACACCTGTCTCCAAAGAGCCAATCTGACCACTTAAGCGCTAAAAATGAGCATAACCAAATAAAAAGAAACCTGTAACGGACTATTTTTCAGTGTCGATAATAGTGATTTATCGGTTTGTGAATAGTACTATTGGTCCGGGACATAGTATTATTTCGGCCCGGAAAAATTACTACATGTTTCTAGTATGTTAATTAATATTTTTGGAGCATGTTTGCATGATTTAGATGGGTAGAGAATATTTCACGAATATTTTTGGAGAATTGCGGCAACTAGTGAATATTATTTTTTATTGTGGTATATTAAGGAATAAATGGTGAAT
>CANUEX010015379.1:0-18117 GCA_948099535.1 Jatropha multifida
AATATGGGCTTACTATTCCGATAGTCAAATGATAATAGGGATGAGTTGTGATAGTTTAGGCTTACTACGGGCCTCGGGTGCCTTAAGCTTACCTAGGTCCTAGTGCCGGTCCGGCCCACGGTTTTGGGTCGTGACACATACATGCTTGTTTATTAGTATAGTACTAGTATCAATGAAAACATAGTATAGTAATTAAATGCTCAGTTTACAAATCCTTTAAAATGTACTACGGAAGTCTTTAAATTATAACTTGCTTAAAACAATTCAATTATAATTATTAGGAAAATTAAAATATTTTAAAGTAGTAGTGAAGCCCACCAAACATTTTTGAAAAAGTTAGGCAAATCCTTTAGAAAATCTCAAGTGTTTCCTTTGGAAATCCAATTAAGAAAATGAACAAACCAATTAATAAAACATTATCCAGGTGATAGTAAAGTCCTCAGAAGTTCTTTATACATATTTAACATTCCAATTCAATAAAACAATTTTCAAGTGGAACTATCCTCAAATCCAATATTAGTAAATAAAAAAATATCGAAAGTTCAACCTCAAAATAAAATTTTGAGTCCAAGTGGAACAAATCAAAAATCCTCAAAGAGTTTTAAAGATTAGAACAATTGCATTTAGATATAATACAAACCCCACACAATCAAACTAATGCTCCCATTATTTCAAATCTAACATATGCCATGAGTCAGTACTATAGACTCATGCTCTAGACACATGTACTCGAGATCCACAACAAACAACTTCCACCTACGCAAGTTAAAAATATCACACTGAGTATAAAACTCAGTGGTACTCAACAATTATATGCAATCACATAGCATATAGGTATGGTCCATTGAAACCATACACATCATCATAATATATATATCACTTGTTCTAGAAGTCCACATTCTCACTCCATGTTTTCATGCAAACACTCATAATCAATTCATGTACAAGTTTACTTGCATTCTAGAAAATCACTTCAATCAATATATAAGAGTAAACTCATATATGTGTTTATTCACATAGCAAGCAGTTAAGTAATCTCATAGAGTTCTATTTGAAACTTAATACAAGGAATACAAACACTCAGGTATTAATGATCATATTTCTGCATATTCCAAAGGTACACTTCATTAAAACATCATTAAGACACAAACTATATCAGAATGAATTCAGAATATATTTCATATTAGATAAATACAGAGCATATCTATTATTTCAGGATATAATCAAAATATGTACCATAACAAATGGATGACAGTCTTAATGCTAAATCAGAACTTTATTAGTGTCATTGACAAATCAGAATATTGTCATTCTCAATGCCAGATCAGAATATCATTGGAACATATATACAATACAAAAATATATCAAAACACATACTATTACAGTATGATATCAATCACATTCTTTAAACCTTTTATTTATGGGCCTTATTAGTAGCTTAGAAAAAATAGAAGCAGAATAGGTATCAAATTCAGAATCAGAATGACATAATAGCCAACAGAACAATTAGGCAGAAGCCTACAGAACGGTAGCATAAACCTACAAAATATTGTAGTGTGTTCGCAACCTGAGTGGGACACTCTGTGTCTAGCATATGATTATAGCTCAAATCCAGTAATCAATAGCATGCTTAGTATATCAGTATTAGTATATTCACATTCGTAGAACTATTCAACCAAGTACATAATAAGGCCCCAGATGTTTTGTTATAGTTTTTTACATTTGTATCTGAGTCCAATCATAGATAGAATCTCAAAAGTTCAATTATAGCATCACAGGCATTTATAGACATACTTGATTGCGTCTTTAACCTCATTATACATAAAGGAACTCATAGGTCCTTATGTGTCATAATAATCATAGCATATTCCCCATGTTAACATTTATATTCATAATATCAATATATTATTTGTTTGTCACTATCCAATCATATAAGAACAAGTACATAATCACTTCACATACTTACCTCATTTCAGCTCCATATCAATCATGGTTCAACTTTTTAAAAAATAAGGTATGGAGAACTTTTCTCATAATTAAAGTATTATATCAAATAACTTCATCACTTCAAATTATCGACTCATAAGTATAATCACATATTAATCCAACTTCCATATTTAAGAACTTAAGCCTATTCAACCAATTCTATGTAAACAGGCTACAAACACCGAATTCTAAAAATAAATCAAGTATAAGCATTATACCAGACTCAACCAAGACCATAGTAAGAGGCCACTAGTTCTTTTAGGCGATTCAATTTAATTCCATTTCAAATAACGACCATAAAATCTAGAACATTCGTTCTCATGTTCATAAAATAAATAGTTCAAGTCACTTGATTAAGGCAACATTAATCCATATATGTGTTAACCCAATATCACTCAAGATAGCAAGCAAGTAAGAGTACCTGGTGCATAGCATTAAGCCTTCCATGATAAAATTTCAAATTGGTGTTACCAATTCAAATTCACACACTTAGTTCATGGTAGTTCATAGGTCAAGCAAATCAACATTACAATAGCAAAGTTCTAGTGTGTCTTTTAACATCTTTTTATATTCTGCAAATAAACATAATATCACACATCAAGTTTAACTCATATCATTACCAATCACAACCCACCTTAGTTAGTGTTTATTTCAATATGCAATTATGCAATACATAACATTAGAATTGAATAGATCAATAGGAGAATCATTTCATCCAACCATAACCATTTAACCAAATCCTTTAATTTGATTTCACAGTCCAATATTAAGCCAAAGTTACTAATTTGTCACATTCAGACTTACATTCAATCTTATGTCATATTAACTAGTACAATCAAGTAATAACTCTCAATTAAAAACCAAGTAAGTATGGTTCCTATCTTATGTATTCTTATTTGACTTCCATATAATATATTAGTCACATTTAAGGAAGATTCTAAAGATTACCACATCAAAGATATATTAGGTATGCATTTAGAGAGTGTTTAGGCATCACTAAGAGGTCAAAAATACATAATCACACTTTGAGAGTCAGGGGAGTCCACGGCCTGGGCATGGTCTCTAAAATTTCCACAGCCTAGGCATGGCAGCACTTTGTGCTGGAACCAATTTTGGTATTTAGGTCATAACTTAAGTTATAGGCACCCAAATTAGACACAAAAAGATATGTTGGAAAGCTAACAAGTAGATCTACCACTTTTATGAAGAACACAAGTCATTATCTAGACATATTAGTGGTCAAATGAGCAATAAATTTGAATATTTAAGTTTGATGTCATGACAGAACCAGTTCTGGTATTTGGATCATAACTAGAGCTACGGGTATCCAAATTAGACAGAAAAAGATGTTTTGAAAAGCTAATAAGTAGAGCTACAACTTTTGTGAGGAGCTCAAATATAGATGAAAAATATAAAGGGTTCAAAAATGAGTTCAAAATTGACCCAATAACACATTAAGCATCAAAATTTATCAATTCAAGCAATTTACACAAAATTTCCAATTTTACACTTAAAAATACAAATTCTCAAGATCAATAAATAAGAGAAGAAGGAATGTTTATGAACAACAACATCAATAAATGAAATCAAACTAAACATATAATTGCAGAGTACAAACCTCAGATCGCACAATAGCAACTCAACTTTTCAATCATGCCTTCCCTTTTCCCTTATCAACCATAAAAGGTTCACCCTTCCCTTGATTATGCAATCCTTCTATGATCATAGCCCACTTGAACCTTAACACTCTAATATTACTAACTCTCAATTTCTTGCTTGATTGCAGGTTTCTATGGTGGAGATCATGGGAATGGAAGAGGAGCTTCTTCCTTCTCTCCCTTTCTCTCTTTCTCTCTTGAGTGTATGTGAAGAGGGCGGCACTCTCTTCTTAGAAGAGGGTGTCGAGCACTCTTCTTAGATTTAAGTTAACAAATAAATTTTTTTTTCTTTTTTTTTTACTATACAAAATGGATCACACAAAATGACCCACAATCAAATAAGCCATTTATTTAACAAAAATCCATTTAATGAAATATTCATTATGGAATATCAATAAATATTAAAATATATTTTGAAAAATAATTCGTTTAATACTAATAGTTATCAATAAATCATATTTAAAAATCAAATTCCAACAATTGATAATAAATACCAAATTAATCATTTTAATGCTCAATAAATAGAAAAAATGTTCTTAGTTCAATTTTATCCCATTTTTAATTTCAATTCCAAATATCTAGATGCAATTAGATTGTATCACATGAAATTCAATAAAAGGCTTCCTACGGCACAACCTAACAATTTACAATCCAAAAATCATTTTGTGCATGGAGAATCACAACAATAACATGCAATGCATGAACCACCATATAGACTCAATAATCGTGAAATAACTTATCCAAATTGAAAATAGTATCAAAACCCAATTTGGTACTCATTAGCAATCCATTATGTTGTTCTTCATAAAATCTAAAAATCAGGGCGTTACAAACGAGGTACGAATGCATATCTAAGATTTCAGGCTAGGAAGAGAGACCCTCGATCGACTTGACAGGTCGGGGTCTAAGGGAATGTATCACATAAGCTAGAATCCTAGATAAATGAGGCTAGTTAGGCTCCCCTTTGAATTACACCAATTATTAATTTATATTTTAAATGCACTATATTTTTTATATTGCCAAATCATGCACCTATATAATTATCATTCATGTGAATCGCTATTTTGATTACTTCAATTTCTAAATCATTGATTCATATGAAAAGAAGCAAAAAAAACCTAGTACTTGAACCCAATGATTCGAGGCTAGTGCATTTTATTCTTGTGGCCAATTAAAATGGAGTTAAACATGAGGTTTTTATTTTGTGTTTCCTTAAAAAATAAAAACAAAGTAAGGTGGCAACTCTAAACACATCACACACTATCAAAGTGCTCTAAAGAACCAATCTGACCACTTAACCGCTAAACTAAGCCATAACAAATAAAAGGAAACGTAAGGAGTTCCCATCATTCTATAAGAAACTAACCAATGAGCCCATCTTGATTGACTCTGTCCTTTGGATCTTTCCTATGGCGGTTGGGAGGGGACTCACAAAAGTAAGTTAAAGAACAGTTATTGTACCTACTTGAGTAGACAAATATAATTAACCTTGTGTTTTCTATTTGTAAAGAGGAATTATAAAATTCCATATTATGATATAAAAATTGAAGTTAAAACATTTATGTAATAGAATGATATGCAATTCATTTTCAAAAAGGACCGCGGGACATGGTTCCATTGCATGAATGTTATGGAAAAACTTTTCTTTTATTGATAATGAATGTTAAAACTCATTTGGCTTTTATTTTGAGGAGATGCGTACGAACTCGCTTGATCCTTTAAGCACTTGTCATGAGCCTTGACTAAGTGTTAGTCTTCAAGCGCTTTTGACTTACGTTTACTTTCTCATTTGACATGAGCCTTAACTAAGGGTTATCATCCTTCAAGCGCTTCTGACTTATGTTCTCTTCTCCATCTATTATGAGCCTTGACCAAGGGTTATCCTTCAAGTGCTTCTGATTTATGTTTACTTTTTCATCTATCATGAGACTTGATCAAGGGTTAATCATTAGGCACTTCTGCCTAAATTCATTTTCTCAATTTAAAAATGACTCCAATACTCAAGTTTTACTCCAAACAAGTTAATTACTCTATTTTAAGCCCCTTTTATCTAATGTTCTAATCTACTCCATAAAAATATTTATACATCATATAAGTTTACTTTTCCTTTCAAAAAGGTTTTAGGGTTATGGCTTCAATATGATTTTATCATTCAAAGGTTTCTTTCTTTTGAGCTTATTAAATGTTTTAAAACTTACTTTGTCTCTTCTCTAAAAGGATTGTGTATGACTATGATGATATTGATTCTTTTCATAAGAAAGATTTTCACCGATTTTATATCCCTCGTATATTTATCTAGTTTCCTCCTCAATTAGGAAGCTAAGTAATTTATATTACAGGAGATATGTCATGTTTTACAGTGATATAGAGTGTGACATTACGTTTTACAGAGTTATAGTTGTGTTGAAAATAATTTTTTTTTTAATTCTACACCATTAAATAGTTTTTTATATTATAATAATAAAAAACTGAATGCTCTACATTTGAAAATGAATCCTATAGGTAATAAGTAATTTGATCAATTTTAATTCTATTGGTTTATGACTAGGGTTGGACAAACTTTGGTAATTATCGATTTATTGAACCGAACTGAGGTTATTTAGTAATATTAGTACAGTAAATGGTAAACAGTTGGTAAATTTTTCAGAAAAAATTCAGTAAATGGTAAATGGTTCGGTAAAGTACTCAAAAATTTAAAATTTTTGATTTATTGATTTACTTAAAACGGCATCATTTTGAATTTTTTTTTAAAAAGGCTAATTTTTATATGGTAAATTGATTAATTTGGTAAATTGATCGGTAAACAGTAAAGGTCCATTAATAAATAGGTAAACAGTAAATTCGGTAAATTAGGTAAATCACTAACCAAACCAATGAATCCCTATTTATGTCTAATTAGTTTAAATCTAATAGTGAAAAATAACTCAGCAACAGTATATAAATTTTTAAATATGTACCCGCATTTTATCCTTCATCTATGTATGCCACTTTATTTTTAAATATTGTATGCCCCACCCGTTAACACATTTCAAATTTTAAAAGAAGGCTCTAACGGTCAGCTTTGTCACTGCACAACGCAGCTTGAATAACTTTTTTTTGGGCTTTACCTTCCTTTTTGGCCTTAACGAAATCAAAGCTTTCCTTCTTCTTTTCTCTTTATTCAACGAGTAATGGAAGATCACCAAAATCAATGTCCTGACCCACTTCTTCTCACTGACGTTTCATGGAATTTGCAGCACCACACCACCTCTAAATGTAATTACATAGTGATTTCTTCTCCGTTTCCTCTACTTTTGCTTCCCTAGTTTCTCATCTCTCTCTACTTGGACCTTTGCAGATATTCCACACTCTTGTTCAACTTTGCCTATGGCGGATCTTGATAGCGACCGTACGTGTTTCACTTTAATTTTACTGTAATTAGATTAGATTTACTTCTTCTTTGCAGTTGAGACACAAAATCTTGGTGTCGATAGGCAATTTGGTTATAATATCTTCTTGAAATAAACTGAGGACTTTTCATTTCTTTTCTGTTATTGTTCATGTGTCGAGATGGCCTTGTTGCTCTTTCCGTTGTTTTATATTTTATATGCGTTTGATTGAATTAGCAGTTACATATATGCAATTTGATTCAATTCAAACTCTAGCAGGTCGTTCTGTGCTTGCGTTTTCTTTGACATCTCCTGATCTGGTTGTTTGTGCTGGTTCGCCTGAGATTCCCACAACTATATATGGAGATTCCCCTGAATTCTCTGATAAAGGCAAGCACAAGTACTCTTTTGAGCTTTCTCTGGAAGATGTTATCAAAGATACACTTAAACACCCATCTGTTAAGTTCTCTCCAATCTGTCAAACATTCAACAATGAATTGTCTCCTGAATCTTCCTCGGAGCTCTTCCTAGAACCGTCAACGGAAGACAAATTACCGCAAAATTTCCTATCCGGTGCAAGCATCAATTCAGGATCCACTGACGGGGCTGTGGTTTTGAATGGTGAAAAATTTATGGAGGACACTCGTTTTTCAGGCGGTGATTCTGTAAGGACTAATGCTACAATTGAGGATGGCCTCTCTCTTTACCAAACAGCTCGTTTTGGCAACTTCTCATACTACTTTCCTGAATTAGAGCCAGGAAACTATGTTGTGACACTGCATCTTGCAGAAATTGTTCTCACAGATGGGCCTCCTGGAATGAGAGTGTTTGACGTTTTTCTGCAAGATAAGAAGGTCAGAGCTAACGAAACTTGAGACAATCTGGATTGATTGCTTTCTATATAATTTTAATTGATAGCTTAATCTTTTTCTGTTGATTGATGACCTTCTAGGTCGTTTCCTGCCTAGACATATATGCTCAAGTAGGTGCAAATAAGCCTCTGGTTATATCTCAACTTAAGGCTTGTGTTTATAATGAAGAGGGCTTAACCATTGGGTTTGAAGGAGTAACAGGAAGCCCAATTGTATGTGGTATTTCTATAACCAAAGATTCTTGTGCTTGTAAGTTCAGTTTTTCTAGTTTCTTCTCGTTTCTTGGTTCATATTATCTGCCAATGGGAATATCTCAAGAGCTTCTCCGAAATTGAATGTCAGATGCTGGGGAAACTCAATTCTTGAATCCAATGGATATTTCCCAGGTGCTAGAATGCAAATCACTAAAAGTACAATCTTTTAATCCTATTTGTGACTATTGCTTTATGAGCGGAAAGAAAACAACTCTTTGACGACTTCAGTTCTTTTCTTGTCCCCCGTGAACTCGTGGTTAAATAGACAGGTAATGGGGAGCAAGAGGTGAAAGGAGATTATCAGAAGCTGCTACAACATGCTGAGTTTCAGGAAAGAGAACTAACTGAGATGAGGAGGGCAATGGAGGAGCTCAAGAGGGAAAACCATCTTAAGAATAGGGAATGCCAAGACGCATGGAGATCTTTAAAGGGCCTCCAGAATGAACTTATGCGCAAGTCTATGCATGTGGGGTCCTTGGGTAAGGAAGTTCCTTTTTTTTTTCTTTCCTGCAGAAAAACTTGTTTCAAACCTCTTCCAAGGAATTAATATTTGTACCTTGAATAATTGTCTGTTTGGTAGCATTTGCCGTAGAAGGACAAGTGAAAGAGAAGAGCAGGTGGTTCTCATCATTGAGGGACATGGCTAGAAAGTTGAAGGTACTGAAATTATGACTAGAGATGTTCTTATGATGAAATTGATATGCAATTATGCAATTATTGTTTATAAAGTTTCATTTTACAGCTTATGAAAGTGGAGCACATAAGGCTATCAGAGGAGGCATTGGCATACAGGAAATTCCTTGTGGACATGGATGGAATGGGGTCTATGATTCGGTCCAAAAGTTGGTCAACTTTACCAATTATAATAAATCCTCAGTTTGAAAACATTAAATGGTTCTATTTGACTTGTCCATTAATTGTTTCTGTTATCACAGTGAAGCAGCAACAAGATTCACATGAAGATCTCAAGATTAAATTTATGGAAGAGTCCAAGGAACGAAAGGAACTCTACAACAAGGTTTTAGAGTTGAAAGGTAGGTTTATCTTTTGCTTTGATATCTAGAATAAGGAAGCTTAATTAGGAAATTAGAAGTCACTGAATACTGATGCTTACACGCAGGGAATATAAAGGTCTTTTGTCGGTGTAGGCCTTTGAATTCTGAAGAACTTACATTGGGAGCTTCAATGGCTATTGATTTTGAGTCTGCTAAAGATGGTGAGCTTAATGTAACGTCAAATGGGCTCCCTAGAAAAACCTTCAAGTTTGATGCTGTGTTTAGCCCTCAAGCAGACCAAGGTAATAACTACCAAATATGAAGGAAGACCATTAAATTTTTCATAATACTTATAGTTTCTTTTACTATTGTCTAATAACCTGTTTGTTATTTAGCTGGAGTTTTTGAAGACACTGCGCCATTTGCAACCTCGGTATTGGATGGTTACAATGTATGCATATTTGCTTATGGACAAACTGGAACTGGGAAAACCTTTACGATGGAGGGCACAGAAGAAGCCCGAGGAGTAAACTTTAGGATTCTTGAGGAGATATTTAGGATAATTAAGGACCGCCATGAACTATTTCAGTATGATGTATCTGTTAGTGTTCTAGAAGTCTACAATGAGCAAATACGAGATTTGCTGGGTTCAGGCTCTCAGCCAGGAGTAGCTGCAAAGAGGTAATATTGATATTCTTGGTCATTTTTCTCTCTTACGGTTCCTACTTCCTAGAACATTTTAAAGATGCCTTTTAGGAGTTAAGACCATTAATCCATATGCCATTCTGCTGCTAAATACATGCATATTGACATTATTCAACAAGAGAGGATATTGCAGGTATGTGGCTCTATTTCTTTGTTGCTGTTTTCTTGAATTCTGTTGTCAACTTAAGTGGCAAGTTTGAGTGGAAAATTGACTTCACATTAAATGCTTTTGAAATAAGCTATCTCCAGGATTTCATCATTTTAATTATAATATTCCCATTGCTCGATTCTTGAGCATATTCTCTAACAGTTTTTTTTTTTTCATATAAATTACTGGAAAACTGGACAACTCTGCAAAACTACATAACCCTGAATGTTTTTCGGTATTTTTTTTAGGCTGGAAATAAGACAAGTGGGTGAAGGACTACATCATGTCCCAGGGTTGATCGAAGCACATGTAAACAACATAAGTGAGGCCTGGGAAGTTCTTCAAAGTGGAAGTAATGCAAGGGCAGTTGGCTCAACCAATGCCAATGAGCACAGCAGCCGATCCCATTGGTATTTGAATTCCATATTCCCATTTGAATCCCAAGTTCAGTAAAATTTATTTATATTCAATAACAAAATATTTTCATTAGTTTTGCTGAAGGATATTGTGGTTCTCCATTGATACAGCATACACTGTGTGATGGTGAAAGGAGAAAATTTATTGACTGGGGAATGCACAAAAAGCAAACTATGGTTGGTTGATCTAGCAGGAAGTGAGCGAGTGGCAAAGACAGACGTCCAAGGAGAGCGACTTAAGGAAACTCAAAATATAAACAGATCCTTATCCGCGCTTGGTGATGTCATTTCTGCCCTTGCAACTAAAAGCCCTCACATCCCATTCAGGTTATAATTCACTGACTGGAGTTTATATCAGTAATCTGAATATGCATATCAACAACCCCATATATGTTCATTCAGTTTGAAACATTCCTATGTAAAAATGTGTGCTCAATTTGTAGGAATTCCAAGCTCACCCATCTGCTTCAAGATTCCCTAGGTACATTTCTGTCTGCAATTCAGAAAGATGGGAAAAGTTATTTCTAGTTCTTAGATTTGGTGAACTTGTTTTTTTTCTGCTTCTTTCTTTTTGTTATTTATTGCTATCAGGGCAGAATGAAAATAATAAGCCTAATGAATGCATTTTTGTTATTTATTAGGAGGAGATTCAAAGACGCTAATGTTTGTTCAGATAAGTCCTAATGAGAATGACCTGGGAGAGACCCTTTGCTCACTGAACTTCGCAAGTAGAGTTAGAGGGATAGAGTTAGGTCCTGCAAAAAGGCAGTTGGACTCTACTGAACTTCTGAGATACAAACACATGGTACAATTTATTTAAGTATTCCAATTGCTCCATTGTTCATGAAAATCTTTTTATTTTGTATGAAGTTCTGCTTGTGTAAAAAAATCTGATTCTTCTCGTAAGGCTGAAAAATCAAAACAAGATTTGAAGACCAAAGATATACAAATGAAGAAGATGGAAGAAACAATTCATGGATTAGACTTGAAGATAAAAGAGAAAGACCTTAGAAACAAGAATCTGCAAGGAAAGGTAACACGTAAGGAACCTGATGCTATTGCCAATTTGCCTGAAAAATATTTGATTTTCACGTCTGAAATATATTATTTCAGGTGAAAGAGTTAGAGTCGCAACTGTTAATTGAAAGGAAGCTAGCACGTCAGCATGTGGACTCAAAGATAGCTGAGCAACAGCAACAACAAATGAAACAACAGGAAGATGAGCAACAAGCGAGGGCAGCTCTTGCAAATCGACAATTAGGAAGTAACAAGAATTTCAATGAATCTGCAAAAGAACAAGGAAAATGCAGCCAACCGCTTATGGAAAATAACAGCCACAAAGTTCCAGCAGATGGCATTGTCAAGTATATTGATCCCAAAGAAAAAGAGAACAATCCCGAGATGGCTGAACAACAACAGCGATTACCCAAGAGGACTGGGAGAGCCTCAATTTGCACAATAGGTCAACGGTTGCCAATGGCTCAAGCTCCAAGGCGCACCTCGCTCATTCCCCTTCCAAGTGTACCTGGTGGTTTATTACCATTGTCATTATGCCACGATTATATTAAAGAAGACGCAGGAGGGTCTGAATCTAACTGCTTGCCAGAGCAAATACATTGCAGCAGTCCTAAAGGATCGAAACATAGCACCACAAAGCTAAGCAGCATATTGAGACGAAGCATTCAAAAGAAAAATCAGATGAAATCTCCAGTGCACCATCACTTGAGAAAAGGAGGTATAAATGTTGGGATGGAGAGGGTTAGAGTCTCTATTGGAAGTAGAGGGAGGATGGCGCATAGGGCATTGCTAGGCAATGGTAGAAGATCAGGAATGAAGGATACTCAGCTGAACCGAATTCAGAGGGAAAAAAAGGAGAGAGGGTGGAATCTTGGAATGGTGGGAAGAACAGCAATCTAATTATTGAAATTAACTTCCTTCTTGTGTAAAAGAAAGAGATACTTTAGTTGATTCTTTGTGTATTGATCCTAATCATCTGATGGATTTGTTGATGTACAGCATGTGCTTCTTGCAACAATTGAAATGTTTGATATTTAATGGGCTATATATTGTTTCCAATTGTAACAATTGCCTGCCTGCCTCCCTCTACATGGCGACTGTTGAGATAACCAAACTCACCTTTTCTTTTTTAGAAAAAAAAAAAAAAAGGGCGCCATTGAAACTTTCCAATAAGAATATCTCGGTTATTATTTGCTTCTTTTAAATTTGAACTAAATTTGAGAAAAATCTTTAATTGACTCAAATTAGGGTGCACTAATTGATGAAACCAAAAGAGAATTCGGGAACTAGATTTTCGATTTAAACGTTTAATTAATTGGCCAATTATTAAAGCTCAATCTAAGGTTATGTTTGGTATAATATAATCAACCATTTAATGGAGTGATAATTACATTACACGATTGATTATATTATTTGATTATATTTTTTTTTTGACAATGTAATATAATTGAGATAACATATGTAACGTTTATTACTTAAATTGATATAATATTCATTACATAAAAAAAATACATGTATTAATTTGAGGATGTGTGGTTTTTCCATTTCTTCTTTTGAGAGGAAGAAATGAATTCGAACGGGCTTAATTAATTTTATTTAATAAAATTGATTTTCAATATTAAGATGTGAAACTAGACATTGAGATGTGAAACTTTTATGCTTTTTTTTTTTTGAAAAACATGTCAAACACACATTCAATCTCATCCATACAACATGAAATAAACCATCCAAAGAAAGGGAGGTGAGGAGAATAGAATACAACCCTTCCTAAAATACAATCTGCCCATTACCCTCCAAATTTTTCAATACCTAAGCTAACTATTACAAATGGGCAATAATAGGAACCTAATTAATGACTCTTTATATTGAGCTTAAATAAGAATTAAAACAAAGAAATAAAGGAAACCATTCAAAGAACAATGGATAGAAATAAATAAATATCCACAAGAGTTAGATAACAACCACATTCATTCACAAAAATGGAAATAAGGAATGTTAATATTAATGCTAAAGTGTGATGGGTTTGATTAACAAGAACTAAAGAACATTAAAGTAAAGTGCATAATAAGTCAAAGACTGAAATTTAAACTGCTGGAATTTAAAGAACAGTAATTAAATGACAAGAATTTAAATGATTACATGAGATTTAAGTTCATGATCTTTATGCTGATCTTTGGAAGATGAGTAAATACATCTATCATTGCTCTTAATCTCATTTTATTAGTTTATTCGATCCATATATGACGTAATACGCATCATGAACCATTTAAGGTTAGAGCTTGGTCACTGGAACTCCGAATCGAGATATTTATTGGATTTTTAATTGTTCAGAGCCTCTAAATTTAAGGGCCTAATGCCACTGGAGACTATGGCATGCGCCTCATGGTTGTGGCACGCGCCACACATAGTGGCATAGGGCCTTCCCAAATTAGGAAGGCTTTTGGTGTTTATTGGGTGAAAATAGAGAATCTGGGCACTACTAGCGTGAGGCATGAGGAAGTGGCGCACACCACTCTTGTTGACCTCACGCCACAGAGATGCAGAAATCCTTGTTTGGTTTATCTAGGTTTTCCTTACAACCGGACCCAAAAAAGGTGTTTTAAACACCAAAAAAGAAAAAAAAAAGACGAGTAGATGGATTAAGGGTTATCAGAAACAATCTTTGATGGTTTCTCTTGAAGATTGAATGAAAAATGGATGAAGAACCTAACTCCTTGGTTCTTAATCCAATGATCCGACTTTCAATATTAAAGTTTGTGCTTTTAGGATTTCAGATTAATCTTAGGGGGTTTTTTGATTGATTAAATGATAGATCTCAACTTGAATCCAAAGTTAACACAAGTTAACTTAGGATTTTTTAGTTGAGTTTTCAAATTGCAAGAGTCTCACCTTAGATTCTAAAATTCTTCCTTTATGGCACACCCCCCAATGCCTATATATAGGCAAATAAGGGTTGGTGGCCCCATTTTAGGCTGACGTGGTAAAAATGCCATTGTTGGGCCCCGTAATAAGACTGGGCCAACTTTTACCAAATTGGACGAGGTGGCATACAAAATGAGGCGGTGCATCGAGAAGTGCGTCGGGCAGGCCTAATACACTTCTCGGGCATGGTTTCATTGTGAAACGCTGGTAATCCAAAAAAGTAAAAATGGTTTGACACACAGATAATCTCAGTCGTGGACCATCGATCCAAAAATCAAGGCAATCGAAAATCCTATTCTAATTTTATGTGAAAAGCGATGTATCATTACTGAACCTTTTAGGGGTAAGATTTTTAAGTGAGTTTGTCTCCATTTTGGTAATAACATTTTGCTTTTTAAGGAAAATATTATCAAAGTGTAAAGTAGACGTGTAGGTAAAAAAATAATTGCTTGGTTTGAGTGACATGCATGACTTTGATGGATGAAGTGCGCCATTCTGGCAGCTTTATTGATGTGGACTTGAAAACTTGCCCAGGGGGACTTACCATACCTTTGCGACATTTGACAGGCTGACGGATTCCACCATGGTGATTGTCGATGACTTCTGCAACTATCTTGCTCTAGTTGGCAGCTTTTGGTAAGAGGCATAATGAGATGCAGCAAATAAGACGGCTTTTGAGTGCGCCACTTCGGACGACTTCAATGGATGAATGAGTACGATACTTCAATCGACCGGTACCATTACGACATTTGACAGGTGGACGGATTATGCCATGGTGATCGTTGGTGACTTTTGCGGCTATCTTATGCTAGTTGGCAGCTTTGGGTTGATAATGCTTCACTTCGAGAGGTTGTCCTTTCGAACAGGGAGAGTGTAACTTGATTTCTGGAATTATGAATAATAGTTTACGACATTGCTAATTGGTAACAATTATGGGTTTGGTATGATTTTCAATTCGAATAAGTTATTTTCATAATTATTAAGTCTAGATTGTAATTCATATATTCACTGTTAGTTGTTTGATTGGTCATGCATAAAACGATTTCTAGATTGCGAGTTGTGAGTTTGTGCTTTAGGAAACCTAGTTTTGGAATTTAATGTGATACAGTTCTGATTACACTGATGTTAAATGGATTTGAGAATATTGTTCCTAAATTGATATGATTTTCCATATTTATTGGGCATTAAAATAATTAATTTTGTATTTATTGTCAATTATTGGATTTGATTTCCAAATATGATTTATTGATAACTATTATTATTAATAAAGGAATTTTTGTTAAAGTATAGTTTTAATTATATTTATTGATATTTCATTATGGGTATTTTATTAAATGAATTTTTGTTAAATAAGTGGGCTTATTTGATTATAGGCCATTTTGAGTAGAAAAAAAAAGAAAAAAAATAATTGCTAACCCAATTTAAGAAGAGTGGTCGACACCCTCTTCTAAGAAGAGAGTGACGCCCTCTTCACACACACACACACACACACACACACACACACACAAGAGAGAGTGAAACAAGAAGAGAGAAGAGAAGGAGAGAATAAGAAGTTCATCTCCCATTCCTATGATCTTGACTATAGAAATTTACAATCATACAACAAATTGAGAGTTAGTAATATCGTAGTAGTGATTTAAACTAGAAGATTAAGGTGCAAATTAGGATGTGATCATAGAAGGTTCCACAATCAAGAGAAGGGTGAACCTTTTAAGGTTGATAAGGGCAAAAGGAAAGCATAATTGTGAAGTTGGGTTTGCTATTGTACGATCTGAGGTTAGTACTCTGCAAATATATGTTTAGTTGGATTCCATTTGTTGAAGATGGTGTTCATAAACATTCTTTATTCTCTCAATTATTGATTTTGAGAATTTATTTTTTTTAAGTGTAAAATTAGGAATTGCATATGAATTACTTGAATTGATAAATTTTGATGTTGAACATGTCATTGGGTCGATTTTGAACCTATTATTCGACCCTTTCCATTTTTTATCCGTATTTGAGCTCTTCATGAAAGTTGTAGCTCTACTTCTTAGCTTTTCAAAACATTCTCTTATGCTCAATTTTCATACTCAGCTTAATTTATGATCTAAATACCAAAACTAGTTCTGTTATGGCATCCCACTTATTTATTCAAATTGATTGCCCATTTTGACTTTTAAGATGGCCAGATTATGTCTAGTGTCGTTCATGAAAGTTGTAGATTTACTTGTTAGATTTCCAACTCAATTTCTTATGTCTAATTTGGATACTTATAACTCAAGTTATGAAGCTAATAGATAAACTGGTTCTAGCATGCCCAGCCCGTGTTGTATACTGACCTGTGTGTGTGCTAAAACTGGCCTTCTAGCATGGCCATGTTGTGTAGCATGCCCAACCCGTGCTACCCATTGACTATTGGTGTGAAATGCGCCTTTTTGGCATGACCATGCTGTCTAGCACACCCTGCCTGTGCTCTTTGTTGTTCCCTTAAATATTATGTCATGTTTAGGACCTCCAAATGACATTTAAACACCCCAAATGCATATATATAACTTTTCTAAAATATAATTCTAATTAAAACCTTTTCTAAATGAGATTATAATTTTACATGAAAATAGAGATATTGATCAAGGTAATAATATGAATATGCATATTGATGAAAAGAACTTTAAGATGGCATAATCTAGACAAGCATGACTAGGGTTTATGCAATAATAAAGGTGTGCAAATAGCTTTAATGTGTGAAGTGGAATATATGTAAGTCAATACATGATCTTAAGTGTTAAAGAATGTTACATTTTTTGGTATATGACCATGCATGTTACATAATTGGTTCTAATTAAGTAGCTAGATATGTAATTAGTATATTTGGTGTTTGAATTGAGGAACTCGATGTATGATTATATAATTAGAAGACTTAGTAAATGATTAGTAAGTTTAATTAGAAGAATGAGATATGTATGCTAAACTTGAAATGTGGACCAAACCATTTAGAGTATTGATTACCATGGTCTAATTAATATTGATTGATAAATTATATGATAATATTGTTAATAGTTAGTTTAATCGGACATATTAAAAGTTTGAGTCGCAATGAATGTTAAGGTAAAGTGTTAGGCCTTGACTTAAATTGGGAAATTCAGCCTAATTGGACCGTATTGAGTAATTGAATGCACATTATGTTTAAATGATTTTTGAATTGTATAATGCTAAGCTTAATTGCATGATTGAAATTGACCTAGCTTGAATACGCATATATATATGCTAAATCTATGCATAAGTCAAAAGGTAATTAAGCCACTTAAGTTGTTAATAATGCATGTAACACTTAGTAATAAAGATTGATAGACTACATGTGTGATCGATTAAGTGTTAGAAGTCAATTGAGCTTTAAATGTTTAATTGAGTGTGATTGAATGCTATTACATGATTTGTAACGGACTAATCTTTCGGTACTGTCAATAGTAATTTACCAGTCTGTGAATAGTACCATCGGTCTGGGACTTGGTATTATTTCGATCTGGAAAAATTATTACATGTGTCTATTGTCTTATTAAATATTTTTGGAGCATGTTTGCATGATTTAGGTGGATAGAAAATATTTCATGAATATTTTCGGAGAGTTGCGGCAACTTATGGATATTATTTTTTGACGAATTTCGGCAACTTGTGAATATTAATTTTTAGTGTGGTATATTGAGGAAGCAGACGAGGAAATATTTTTGTGGAGCTAATTTAATTAATTTGTGGAGTTAAGTAATATTTGGAAGTGAATTATTTGAGGAATATTTAGA
>CANUEX010015424.1:0-18814 GCA_948099535.1 Jatropha multifida
CCACAAATATTAAAATCTCATTCAAACCATAAAATTCACAAATTAATCATAATTAACTACTCAAATAATAAAATCATTCAACCAATTATTCAAACATTAACCAACTAATTAATCACAATTTAAATCGAATAAATTCTAAAATAGTAAATTATACCCAATATTCGTCAAATTCCCAACAATCCTCGAATCGAAGGTTGAAGGAGGAGGGAACGATCGCCGGAAGCAAGCTGGGCTTGCTGCCAAAGTCGCGTGGAGGAGCTGGTGGTGGCTCGAGGCGGCGCGACGCGAAGAGGGGCTGCTGAAACTGCAGAATTGTTGCTCTGCTGCTGCAGAGATGGCGCAAAACAGGGGAGGAGGAGGAGAAGAGCTCGTGGCTGAGGCTGGCTGGTCGCGCGATGCAGAGGAGCAGAACAGGGGCTGCTGCTGTCTTCGTGGCGGCGCGAGACAGAGAAGGAGGAGCTCGTGGCTGGAGATGGCGGTGCTGCTGCAGGTGCGGAGGAGGTGGAGTTGTGGCGCTGCTGGCTGAAGCTGCTTCTGCAGAGGGAGAGTCAGCTGCTGTGGCGGCACGAACAGGGAAGGAGAGAAGCTGGTCGCGCGTCAGAGGGAGGCAAGGCAGAGCTAGGTCACAGCAGCGCGAGGAGGAGCTGGCGGAGGAGCTGCTGCTGCTGCTCTTCTCTGCTGGAGGAGATGGCAGTGCTGCTGCAACAGAGAGGGAGACAGCGCAGTGAGAGGGGAAAGAAGAAAGAAAGAAAGAAAAGAGAAGGAAGGAGAAGAAGAAGAAGAAGAAGAAGAAGAAGAAGAAGAAGAAGGAAGGAGACTGGTGGTGCTGCGATGGAGGCGCAGGGAGGAGGGGCTGGTGTGTCGGGAGGAAGAAGAAGAAGGGAATTTAAAAAGAAAAGAAAAAAAATAAAAAAAATAAATAAAAATAAATAAAAATATAATATAATAAAATAATATTAAAATATTATAAAGTTTTTAATTATTAAATAAAAATAAACCGTCCAAGGTAAGTTGCCGGGGAGAAAAAAATAGTGACGCACAGTGTTTTTCAAAAATATCCGATTCGGGTCTAATTTAAATTAATTCGGTCCAATTAAAGAAATATTGGTCCGATTTTATTCAATTAATGGTTATTCAATAAATTTTCAGGCGAACCAAAAATGATTTTCGATTCCCATAATATTACGTGGCGTAATATTATTGGCTAATAATTTACAATTTAAATTTAAATGGGAATGTTTCGAAATAAAAATTTTAGGGTATTATAATACTACATATAAATTTAGTGGGGTTTAATTATCCCACATCTCATTTATTTTTTTCTACATGCATTAATATTGTTAGTGTACTTCAAGAATTTGAAAATGATGATTTATTAAAAAATTGTGTTTTATCAATAAGAAAAAAATGATTATCTTATTTTGAAAATACATCACCTTTTTTGTTGCTGGTGTATTTGATCCAAGATGTAAATTTGAAATTTTATTTGAATATTTGACTTTTTATTATGAAATATTAAATCTTAATGTAAAAGATAGTGTTAATATAAATGTAGTATTGCATGAAGTTAGAAAAAATATTATAGAACTATATATTAAATTTATTGAATATTCTAATTCATCTACTTCTTTTAATTCTTCTCAATTTAATAATCAATCATTCCGAACTGAATCCGTACAAATTGATGTTGCTAAACATATATTATTACAAAGACAAAAAAGACCTGGAGGGATCTGGTTCTTTTTCCGAACTTGATATCTTATCACTGTTTTCGAGTTTGGTGATAGTTTTGCAGATAATAAAATTTCAATTCTAAATTTATGGAGTCGTCACACTAATACATTTTCAACCCTTTTACAAATTACAAAATAAGTTTTAGCAGCTCCGATCTCCACTGTTACAATTGAACAAACTTTTTGTCAATGAGAAAACATATATAATGAGACACAATCTAGTATGACACCCGATTCACAAGAAGCACAATCATGTATGGATGGTTGGAGCAAGGCTGAACTAAGAGCACAATAGAATATTTAAGAAAATAAAGATTTATATGATCTTTACGATAGGTCCTCAACAAGGACATCAACCGGTGGTGGAAATAGCGACTAAAGTAAAAAAGGTGAAATTGATGTAAAGGAAGTAGGAACTATGTGGATTTTGATTCCTCTAAACCCCAAGACGATACGTAAGCAATTTAATTTTTGAAAAAAAACTAAGTTTAAACCCTTTTTTCTTTTAAAAAAATATGTTTGAACATTTTTAAACAAAAAATAAATTAAGTTGAAGATTTTTTTTTAAATAAATAAATTAAGTTCAAGTATTTTTTAATGTTTAAGGGTATTATTTTTAGAAATCATTTCACAAATTTTTAAATTTTAAATTTTGAAGAAAAAGTATTTTCTAATTTTTTTATTTTACAGTTATGCGATTCACCAGAAAACGAAACCGTCGGTTTTAAAACCGTTAAGAAATCGAAATCAGAACCTTAACCATTCGGTTCCAAACTGTAACCGAAATCGTCAATTTTTGGTTTAGTTCCGGCTCTAAATTTTTTAAAACCGAAACCAACTGAAACCGGCGATTTCAAAACCGTAGCCAGATCTGCCTGAGAGGAGATTATATATTTTTTTTTTGAGAAAAGCTGGGAACTTCATTAGATAAGCAAAGCATCAGAGGCCAAAATGACACAAATAGCAGCTGGAATTAAACTCCAGACTATAAGACTAGCATCTAAACATGCTCCACCTGCTAAAGCATGAGCCGCAGTGTTTGCTCTCCTACCCACCCAAACTAATGAACTAACATTAGCATCTCTAGCGAAATGTTTACAATCACTAATTAAAAGACCAAAATCAGAATATATCAATAGTAAATTAGATTGATGTTTGGATAAGTTTATATGCCAAGTATAAATAAGTCCAACCGTATAAAATCATTTTTAAAAGACATCGTGTATTTATACATTTGGAATTCTATTTTAGATATTTTATTATCTTTCTATTAATGAAGTTTGGTTGGTATCCTTTGAAAAACAAAATATCTATTACTGTTTGCGAAATAGACATTGTAATGACAGAATTCATTATCACCTTTGCTATATTCTTATTGTTTTTCATTTCCCTTTTTCTTGGTCTCCATTTTATTTGATTATGATGATTTATTTTTGTTTATTTTACTTAATTTTCTATAGTACAATTTATTTTTTTTTATAAAATTGTATTCCATTTATGGATGAGATTTAATGATTTCTTTTATATGAATATTATGCATCCTTAAAGTTTAAATTTTTTGTTGTAAATTTATTTTTGTTTCATTAAATTGTCAATTCGAATAGGTTATGAATATAATTAAAAGATATTTTATCTAATTTATTATTTTATCACTTTTTGATGTGTGTAATTTTTTTTTAAATCAAAATATATGTCTTTGAATCCTTTTGAAAAAAACAAAAAAAACAAAAGTGTCTGGTTGCTTGAAAGTTACTTGCTTTCTGATTTCTTCATAAGGAAAGTAGGATCTAAAAAGGAAAGCAGACCTATCCTTTGCTCTTGCTTGAATACCAAACAATATACTCTTCCATAGCCTGTTTTGCCTTAGTAAGGAAAGTTGGGAAAAAGCTTTTCTAGACCATGTGCATGGCTTTACTTATAAACAAATAAATGAAATTAAAAATTTTTTAAAACGATTTTAGTACTTTGATTTCACTCCTTATTTTTTACGTGCATGATAAAAAATACCCTCATTTCAGTAAGAGTTTTTAATTTTATTGATTTGATCCATAAATGTACCGTGGACTCATTTATATAAGTTTTTCTTCGAAATGTTTGTGCTCTTAGAATAATGAAATTCCAAAACTTACAACCTAATCAAAGTCTAATTAATAAAACAATTTAGATAAATAGCTCAATTAATATATTTAGGAAAAGTTAGAATTGACAATTGAAGGGACTGTGAAGCTTGGAGACCTCCACCAACAAGACATGTGCAGCTTAACACTGATGGATCTGTTAAAGAATTGTTGCATGTGGTGGGAGGCTGATTAGGGATAGTAATAGGAGATGGTTGAAGGGTTTTATTGCCCATTTTGGAACATGTATAGTGCCATATGCGGAATTATGGGCTTTACTGGAGAGATTAAAAATGGTGAGATCATTGGGTTATTCCAAGGTCTTGGTGGAATGTGACAATTTGAGTGTCATCCAGTTAATTAATGGCAAAGGTGATGTGACAGGAGCAATGAGTCAATTGATTTTTGCTATTAGGAAGTTCATGGAGCTGGATTGGGTTTACTGCATATCACATATTCACAGGGAAGCAAACTTTTATGCTGACTTTTTAGCTAATATGGCTTCAAGTTTTCCTCTTGGAGTCATAGGCTTGAGTATTCCTCCATTTGGTCTATACTCTTTGCTGGATCATGACATTACATTATAGGTGTTGCTCACCAGCAATTTTGTGTGTAATTCTTTGAAGCTTTGCTTCCCCTTTTCAACCAAAATATATATATATATATATATATGTATATAGGAAAAGTTATGTAACAATGGTTTTTAAGATAAAATAAGATTCAGGTATAAATAGTGCAACCTTTTTCTTCAGTTCATGGTTTACTAGATGCTGATGGAAATGTCTTGATTAGGGGTCTGTTCAGTCAAATTAGCTATTTTGGTAGCAATTAGCTCTTTTAGTAGCATTAAGTTATTGGTTGTTTGAGTAACTTTTCATAAAACGTTAAATTAAATATTACATGAGTTAACTTTTTATAAATCGCTGCATTAACCTCTAAAAACTAAACACTATAAAAAATAGCATTTAGCGTTTTGACAAAAAGTTATTTTTTATAGTGTTCTGTAACATAGTATTTTAATTAGCTTTATAAGCTTGAGGTAATATTTTATGAAAAGTTAGCCTATATAACGTTTAACTTTTAGTGTTTTATAAAAAGTTACTAAAACAGTTAATAGCAAAACTCTACTAAAACAGTTAACAACTACCAAAACAGTTAATTCTACCAAACAAACCTTAAGTCAAAATACTATATCAATTATTAATGTGTTGTTTATTTTCAATTAAATTTTTTGTTAAAAAATAAACAAAATTTGTATGTTTAAATTTGTTTAATTTCGACTCGATTTGTAGATTTTGTTGTAAACTTAATTAGTTATTTCCAATTACATAAATTAATAGTTTAAACTGTACTAAAAGTTAGTTTGCCAATCTAATCTAATATCTGTAAGTGGGACTCATGCTCTTTTTCTTTTACAAATTTATTATTTTAGCTGTGTTGGACAATAATTTTTCATATAACTTTTATATTATTATTTAGATCTTTTCGGTAAAATTAATTATTTTGATAACTATTAGTTATTTTAGTGGCGTTTAGCTGTTAGCTATTTGAGTAGCATTTCATGAAATGTTAAAAACTAAACGTTACATGAGTTAACTTTTCATAAAAAGTTACCTTAATCTCTAAAATCTAGTTCAAACGTTATATTACCGAATAATTTTTTAAACAGTGTTCAGCATTTTGACTAGTCAAAACTCTAAAAGCTGTTGCCGAACACAGCCTTAGAGTTTAAAATAGTGGATCACGGAAAGCTTTCCTTTTAAGGTTTGATAAAACACTAAGTTAAACAATGGACGACTATTAGAATAGAAAATAATTATTAAAACAACTAATTTTATCGAACAAACCATATACCAATTTTTCTTGGAAGCTCCATCTTGCTCATTAAGGATTCAATTGATCAAAATAGGAGTAAAGAGGGCTTAATCTATCCAAAGAAAAATATAAGAACTTAATTAATTAAAATATTAAAATTCAGTGATCAATAAAAATCCCCCCACAACAATATGTTACAAGTAAAAGTGGCCAAAAATTGGCAATTGAGTGGGCAGCCACTCTCAAACTTCTAATCATTATTTCAAACAAAACACACAAACGTTTACAATTTATTGGCATATTACAAACAACAAAAAATAAAAACAAAGGCAATAAATATCTTAGCCTTTCTCACCTTTCTTATCCTATAAAAGTCTTAAAAGTTATCCAAAATGATAAATCTCATGTCTCACCTTTCTTATGGGGCCTCGCTATCATCAATTGCATTTGGGATAGTCTTGCAAAATGGAGAATTAATTTTATTTTTTTAAGATTGTATTCCATCTATGGATGACATTTATACGTTCAACCTACGGATTGTGGGTTAGTTAGTAACACGGGCTAGACATGAGGAAAAATTTCTCAGGTATGATCCTAACTAAACACACCTGTAGAGAAGCACAAAGAGCCACTGTGACTAAATTTCGAACCGAATTAGACGGTTCATGTTAATAAAATAGATACCGGTAATTTACAAAAAAATATTATGTATCCTTAATGTTTATATTTTTAACTGTAAATAATTGTTTCTTATTGTTCCGTCCGTTGCAAAAACTCATTGTCAGAAATTCTTTAGTTTAAAAAAAAAATGGTAAAGTTCTTTTAATACACCCAATTTTTAATGATATTATAAATCGGCACTCAACCATTGAACTGCTGTACAAAAAACTACCATTAATGAAACAAATACTTCATTTATTCTCATTTTGATATTTCAAAGGTAAAAGATATACAAGTAACAGGAAATATGTTTAAACCAAATGCTTTCTGAGTTTTTCTTTTTTGTTTACACTTGAAGAGGTCTAGGAGGAGACAAGGCACGTTTCTTCCACAAATTAACTTGTTTTCTTGGTTCTACAGAAACCTCTCCATTCTTTTCTTCATCCTCACTCTTCTCATCCTTTAAACAATAACTTCCCACCACACTTGCACCCTCATGAGCCTTCATCTCAAAAGTGTCCAACACAGAAGGTCCCTTATCAAAGACATTATTGGATTCCTCATTTTGTTGCTTCCCCTTGAAAATCTTAATGATTGCTTCACGACAAGAAGATACCAAAAACATATTTTCTGATATTTTTGCAGAATCCTTTTTCTTCTTGTTCTTGTTCTTGTTCTTGACTTGGCCCGTGCATGAAACTTTAGGAGAGGTAGGCTCTCTTGCATCAAAGCTTAAACTTCTTGCTCGTCTACGGATCTCTTTAGGAATAAGTGATATTCTTGGACTTGGAGAAGACAATCTTTTTGGAGTATTGGGTCTAACTGGACTAGGAGGTGGACTAAGAAAATTTGATGTTTTTGGAAGAAAATTTGAAACATTACTCTTTCTTTTCTGTTGTTTCCCCATTAAGACAGAGCACCTAAATTTCAGGTTTGAGAAAGAAGTATTTGAAGAGAAGGGTTTTAGTTGACTTTCATTGCCTACCTTAATGTAGTAGAACAATTAAATAATTTCTGCAGTCAAATGTAGTTAAATAAATTATCCACTCAGACACACATGCTCTGCGTGGTGATTCTTTACTTTTGACTTTGTCGAAGGACGGAAGAAGGCATTTCTAACACTCGTGCACGTTTGCTTGTATTTTCTGCTAACAGTTTCTTTGCATAAGCATAGTTAATCACTTGCCAAGTATTTAAAATCCCTTTGATTCCAACATTTCCCAAACCCTATTATATTCAAGCAATGCTCGACAAGAGATTTTATATCCCTATTACTTACAGTATTCAAGTCAAAACATCATCCTCCATTATTTATAATATTCGACGATGCAGTTTTTCCGATTAGTGTCTAAAGTCTGAGAAAGCTGATTATAAAACATTAGTTCTTTATGAAACACTCGCTAATGATTCTGAATCAACGATAGGCTACATAATTACTCCAAAATATCACAAAATGAGTTAAATATTGCAGTCCATTTCCTCTCACGGTTACAGTATATACTGATGAACTGAATACTGTTACAAGTACTATTTAAGGTTAAAGGTAACCATAAAAACTGTAAGTCTAAAATACAAGTATACAGACGCCAACAAACAAGTGAAAAGTTCAGTTCCACTTGTTTATACAACATCATCATCAAATAAACTTAAGTCACAATAAAAACAACTTGAACCTTTTTTAAAAAAAATAAAAAAATAAAAAAAAGAGCCAGTTGTAACTACGCCATACCTCCCTACAAGACAGGTCTTACAAGAAGTTTTGTCAACATACAACATTTTTTATCCAAAGGTCATGAACACAATAAGAGTACAAAAGAACAACTTGACCTTTTCATCCTAACAAGCTTTTCATGTGATCTATTTTGCCTCATTGACTGCTCCCGTCATCCTTACCCCTTCCATTCCTGTCCCCTTTGTTATTCCTGTCGTCCTCGGTACTCGTTTGAGGAGTGTATTGGCTGGTTGATGATGGTGAGTACCCAGGTGCACTTGGCGAGTACCCAGCACTAGGAATGCACATAAAAAAAATGTTAAACAACTGTAATCATTTCGATCCATTTAGATCAATGTATTGTTTAGGGAATTTAGAATTGAACTTTGGCATACCTATATTGTGGAGAACTTGGGCTATAGTCTGCTGCTCCAGAATTATATGGGCTGAAGAAAAACAAAACAAAGCATGATCAGAATGCACAATGCCAAAAGCTTAAACAATACTAGAAGTAGCAGCAGACGAGATAGCAGCACAATAAGACTCACCTGCTAGGACTATATGTTGGACTCGAAGGGGAATATGATGGAGAGGTTGGGGAATATGATGGTGATGTCGGGCTGCAGCATAACATTTAAAAATACATAATAAACAGGCAGTGAAAGAATAGAGCAATTGTTCATTATCAAAACTATTGAAGGGGAGCGCAGGGAGGAGTCCAAAACTAGAATAAAATAATAAGCATAGAACAATTGAACAAACTATCTGGTGAAGTGTTAGCTTACCTATAATTTGGAGATGTAGGACTGTAAGGACTGGATGGTGATAATCTTGGACTGCTTGGGGAGTATGCCATTGAAGGACTGTATTTAGCTGACTGAGGATTATAGCTTGGTGAAGTAGGGCTGTAGCTCGGAGAGGTGGGGCTGTACCCAGGGGATGTGGGGCTATATGCAGGTGAAGTTGGGCTATATGATGGAGATGTAGGACTATAAGATGGAGAAGTAGGACTGTAAGAAGGTGATGTTGGGCTATAGGAAGGAGAAGTCAGGCTGTATGATGGAGAGGTGGGACTGTATGCTGGAGAAGTGGGACTGTATGCTGGAGAAGTGGGACTATAAACTGGAGAAGTAGGGCTGTAGCTTGGAGATGTGGGGCTGTAGCTTGGAGATGTGGGGCTATAGCTTGGAGATGTGGGGCTATAGCTGGGGGAAGTTGGGGAATATGATGGGCTTGTAGGAGAGTAGGCAGGACTGGTTGGACTATAGCCAGGAGAACTGGGACTGTAGGTTGGTGAAGTTGGGCTATATCCGGGAGAGGTGGGGCTGTAACCAGGTGAGGTAGGACTGTATCCAGGAGACGTAGGACTATAACCAGGGGATGATGGACTGTAGCCTGGAGATGATGGGCTGTAGCCAGCAGATGACGTAGGAGAGAAAGCCATTCCACCAACATATGGTGAGAACTGAGCATCAGTTATGGGTGAGAGGCAGAGATTTGGGCTCAGCAAGTAACTCGGAGACATCATTCCCTCATGGTAAGGAGTTCCTGATACTGCAGAACGAGCTGGAGTCATGCCAAAGTCCAGGCCATCCATATAACTAGGGAGCTGAAGTTCTATAGCATTCTTCAGCATTTCACCATTGAGATATAAGGAACAGCTTCCTGTTCCAATAGGGGCAAGCTGACCAAGCATTATATTTTCAGTGACACCCCTCAAGTAATCTGATTCAGCATACACAGCAGCATCAAAAAGAATGTCCACAGTCTCTTCAAACGAGCACCTCATCAATGGCCCAGTGTCATTCCGATTGATACCATGGCGGGTGATCGCCATCAAATGGCCACGATAGGTCATGGTATCACACAGTATAGCCAGATGTCGGTAATTCACATAAGATCCATCAAAAGATATAACAACCCTCAACTCATCCAGCAAGGAGCGGCGAACAGCCTCAATACCAAGAACTTCAATAACTTCAATCAAGTGATTGCTTATTGTCCTCCTTGCATCAACATTTTCGTTACACATAACAGCCAGGAGATTGACACCCTCTGTATCGAGCATCCATTCCTCTACTGTCTTAAATCCATCATTCTCATCAAACTTGCTTACTTTACCATGTTTAATAAAGACCTTGTTTATATCCGGGATACCACGGAGAGCCATTTCTGTCAGCATGTTACTCTCTATCTTTTTCAGGAAAACATCATCCTCAGCAGACTCATCATTCAAGTCACCCTTTGGAGCCTCATCGTTCATGATACGTATCCGGAGGATCAGTTTTTCAGCGTTGTCATCATTAAATATACATGTCAAATCATCATCAAATTCAAGATTGATTTTCTCAGCGATGTCAGCCATGTTAAGCTTCTTATCAACCATCATTTCACAGTTCAACTCTATACGTAGCAACCAAGGAGAGATTTTTTTTGGCGCAACCTCTTCATCTGGCATTTCATAATATGACTTCACAAATTCAGCATCCTCTTCAATTATGGTACTCATAGGATCTGGATCATACCATACTTCTGTAGCTTGAGTAACACTCCTGAGAGTAGTGTATTCCAGAGCACATTGAACAGTCTTAGCCTTCTCCTTTGTGCCATTACATTCTGGTGTCAGGTAGACAGAAAGAGAAGGCGTTTTGATCTTTTTTGCTACATTAATAATTTCCCTTAGCCTGGGAACACCAAGAGTGACATTCTTTGCACTAACACCAGCATAGTGGAAAGTATTGAGAGTCATTTGTGTAGCAGGCTCTCCAATGGACTGGGCAGCAACACAACCTATCATTTCTCCAGGTGCTACCAATGACTGCAAGAATCGGGATTCTATCTCACCAATAACCCAGTCAAATGCTTCACGAGTGAGCCTGTATTCCTCCAACACCCTTTTACTGGCAAGAGTGCTACGAAGCAAAATTCCAAAGAAAAGAGTGGCATTCTTTTGGGCTTCGATACTCAGTGGATCGTCCCCAGGAACAACTTTTAATCTCTCCTGTAGCTTATCAACAGCTTCCACAGCTTCCATTGGATGAATGTCTGAGGGCCTTCTCGTATCAACCTTGAAAGTCTTCTGTGCATTCCAAATAAGCCTCATGAGATTAACAGGCAATGGCCAAGAATTATCACCTGTGGTTGCAATCTCTGTTCCTAGTTGGCATCTATCCACTTCAAGTTTTTGAACTTCAGCATCAAATACATCGCGCAATTCTCAGATATTTTTCAAATCCTCAATGTGATCCGGCATCATGTAAGAAGGGTTCCAATTTTCATCATCAAGTTCATACCTGAAGACCCTGTCAAATTCCGATTTCTTCATTTTTAATGAATCCAGCTTCTGAGATTCTATCCAGACAGCATCCATACCATCTTCCCCATAGAGAAACTGAATAACATCTCCCAGTGAATTCCTAACAGTGCCATCATATTTAACCATAATATCCTCCATGGCCTTCACTAGCCGCCTCTGAATATACCCAGTCTCAGAAATCTTCACTGCAGTATCGATCAGACCTTCCCTACCACCCATAGCATGAAAAAATAACTCCTGGGGGGTCAACCCACGCAGATATGAATTCTCCACAAACCCACGACTTTCCGGCCCATAGTCATCCTTGGTAAAGTGAGGCAATGTCCGATCTATAAAACCATACGGTATACGCTTACCTTCAACATTTTGCTGCCCCACACAAGCAGTCATCTGCGAGATGTTAATAAAACTCCCTTTAGATCCTGCAGTAACCATGGCCTTGAGGTTGTTACTCTCAGACAAACTCTTTTGGGCACTGCTTCCAGCATCATCACGAGCTGTATTCAAAGTCTAAAACATGGCAAATGCGTTAGGAAGCAATAAAAAATAGCCAGACAAAGGAGAATCAGCAGGAACTATTTCCTAAGCACCTGATTCAGTTTGTTTTCAAATGATTCCATCATAGTCCGTCCAGGTTCAGGTTCTAGTTCCCTGTTTTGAGCCTTCCTAATAAGTTCCTTCACTTCATTTTTTGCTTTTGAAATAGTTTCATTGATTTTCTCCATTGTAGCTGCATCAGCAATTGTATCTCCAATGCCCATGCTAAAACCATTTTGCAAAAGCCAATAGTTCACACAAGCCATTGAGTATGGCCCAAAAATTTGCGAGCTGCATCTGGACCAACCTCTTCCCTGCATGCGAAAAACACATTAAATTAAACACCATAGCACGCTAAGTTCCATTTATATCAGATGCTCAAAGTCCATCCAGTAATGAAACATGACTTGAAGGCAGAAAACTAAGAGTTCATAAGACTACAATTAGCAGATTTTTGTAACCATCTGCCTGAAAACTTAAGAAGTATCTACAGAAAAAGTATGTTTTTCACTGTCCAAAGATACAGATTACAGAATGCATACCAAATGACATGAATAAGACTTCCAGTAGAGGTCCCAAGAGTTTTCTTGCAAAGAGTTCCAGATAGTAGCTCTCCTTTTTCTATTCGAACAAGAGTATCTCCTGGAGTAATAATTCCTCTATCTGTATCCGTGTGCCATGCAGCAGTTCTAATAAGATTTATCTGCTTTGGAATGATAAGATTAAAAACTTGTTTTCCTGTCCAAAGAGGTCGTGGCGGCTTCAGAATTGCAGGAGCAGGAACTTTCCCATCAAAATCCTCCCACCACATCAGTATATTCATGAAGACATCCTGCCAAATGAGGCACAAAAATCACCTTTATGCCCATCAAGACAATAGAATACTGCTAAATAGCCAATAAAACCAAATGATGCTCTCCAACTATCACCTTCTCTATGAAAGTGTCCCTCTTAGTGATCTTACGGCATCCTAAAAGTGTATCCTGGACAATTCCCATCACTGGCCGGTTTGATTGAGGCGACACAATGCACTTAGGCACCATCATCAGCTCTAATACCTCTGCTCTAGTTTCAAATGATTGAGGAACGTGCATGTTCATTTCATCACCATCAAAATCAGCATTATACGGTGAAGTAACAGACAAGTTCAAACGGAAAGTAGAGTATGGCATAATCTTGATTCTATGTCCCATAATTGAAATTTATGGAGACTAGGTTGTCGATTGAAGAGCACAAAGTCACCATCATTCAAACGCCTCTCCACCTGAAACCGCATTTCAAGAATTCATGAAAAACAATATGCAAAAGTAACTGAGGTGAAAGGAAAAATGTTCAAATATATCAACAATGCCTTGTAACCAAGCTCCAAATGATGATCACTACTTTTCTTCAAATAACGAAGATCAAGTCTTTGACCATCTTCCCTTATGATATATTTTGCACCAGTTTTGCCAGGTGGAGGATGCAGCCCATACTCAACAAGCTCCTTCAATCTGATTTAAGATAATCCATGCTTAAGACAGATAAAAAGAATTAAAAGAACAAAAAAAGTAAATGCTTTGAGCAGACATTAACCTTTCAATGTTATACGGTGTCACAGTTTCCGGATAGGTGAGATTCAAGGCAATACTCCAAGGCACGCCTAGTTGATCAATATTGATATGGGGACCTGGTGTTATGACTGTACGGGCAGAAAAATCCACACGTTTCCCCATCAGGTTATCCCTGATCCGGCCTTCCTTGGCCTTAAGCCTACTACAAATTAATTTAATAGGTCTCCCAGATCTTTGTGTAGCCTGCACAGTAAGGCAGATCATCTAGTATAAGCTTCTTTCAGCCAGATACATACATTATATTAAGTTTATACAATTAAAACTTCAGATAAATGATTGTCCAAAAACCCATACTCTTGGCTGTCCGGGCAATTCATTGTCAAAGTATGTGGCTATGTGAAACTGCAACAACTGTGCAAACTCTGATATGATGTGTGCAGGTGCCCCACCCCTCTCTTGTTTCTTCAGATTTTCATTGTGCCTAATAATCATCGCCAACTGATGTGTCAAATCATCCTGGATTCAGCAAAGACAAGAAACTACGATGATTTCAGACAAGTTGAAATTTGCTTAATTATTATGAAAGCTCAAATACAAAACAGCATATATGCAAATACAGAAAGATAATTATTTAGAAATAAGGGTTCTTTGTAATAAAACAACAGGAAAAAAAAAGGAAGCTTGCCTCGCTCCTAGAGGATGTATCCATCATCACAGAGGGCCTCACAGGAGGAGGTGGAATTGGAAGAACTTGTAGAATCATCCAATCTGGACGTGCATACTTTGGGTTGAATCCCAGCAATTGGCAGTCCTCGTCACTTATCCTTTTCAAAACACTAAGAATCTGCAGTAACAATAGAGAGGATTAGCATCATGTATGAGTCGGACCTAAGGCTAAAGATTTCTAAGTTTGGGTAAGATTACCCTTTCTGCTGTAAGTGTCTGCTTTCTTTCCACAGGTTCAGGAAGCTGTTCCTGGTCATCATTTTTCTTCCTTTGAGGCTTGTACTCTGCAATCATCTTCATACCTTCAATAGAAAGTTTTGGCTGCTGCACACCACATCCACCTCGACTCTTTTTCACTGGCTCTTCAGTATCTTGACCTTGAACATCAATATCATCACCACCTTCACATTTAATCTTATTTTTGCAAGCATCAAGAATCTTTTTCAGCCTGGTTTTGGGGTTCCTTATTTTCAAAGCTTGCTTAAACTTGTGATCTTCCTGTATGAAGGAAGATAAATAAATATATGAAAAAGTTCCAAATAGCATTATAATCAAAGCACCCATTTCTTTATCCAAAGTTGAATATATTGTTCATTTTACTAAGCTAGTAATAGTAGTATGAGGAGAATTTTGATTTTTGACTAAGGAGAAAGTTATAGTCCTTAGATGATTCGTCTATTTTGATTTTTTTTTTATCTCATTAACAAAATCAAATCAAACAAATTTTAAGAAAGCCAACCATAGGGCCACTGAGATTTAACCAAAACAACAAATTTTTAGCATGACAGCAAAATTCTCATGTTTGATACAAAAGTTTTTATTGGGTAACTAATACAAAATACTCCAAAGACTCAATAAACAGTCTGGGAATCAGTATCTTCAATGAAAATTGGGAGGAACCACTGATTAGCAGATATGACAATGTATCAGAAGGAAATATGAGCTACTCTAGAAAAGACAGGTCACTCTTATGAAGAGAGAACCTTCTGAACCTAAGTGGAATTAGTTCAAACGTTCAACTATAGAATTGCACAAATGGAGTCCACTATTGAAGAATAAGGTATCTGGATTTAACTGTTTAACATAAAATCCTATGCACTTTCTGTACGTCACATCATATATTATTTATGTTCAGTGTGTAGTTAAACTCTGCGCTTCTGGGAGATTTTCAATCTCTGTGCTACATAATGGAGTTTACGATGAACGCATCAGTAGACTGTCCTATTAAATGGTGATAAATGTAACAATTTACAAACTGATGTAAGCTCCTACTGGCCAATTTGTTCGTGCCACTTCATTTATTACAGCAAGAGTAAATTCTAAACATAGCTTAGTACCAGATTGGCTCTTCCTATTATGTAAGGAACCAAAACTTTCTTCATGACATGCTTACACAGCTAAGCTTCAACCAATAAAGCTACTAGTAATTCTATTCAAAAGAAGTACCTCATCAGCCAAAATCTTGGAACAGTTGAAACACACGCATCGCATGATGCTTAATACAGTTTTCATGAAACCAATATGAAACATTGGCTTGGCCAACTCCAGGTGACCAAAATGACCTGGGCATTCAGCCATATTCGCAGTACAAGTCTCACATTTCATCTTCCTATCAATCGTACCCATTCTCGGATCACTCAAGCCACCTGGCTTAGGCTTGCCCCTCTCTGTAGTTTCACTGTACTCAACTTGCACCACAGACATTTGTCTCTGCCACCAAAGAACAGCATAAATCAAAAATCAAGAACTAACTCCATACCAAGTCCCAACTCCAACGCATGCACACCACCAAAAGAACAAGGATCGAACAGTAACAGTAGCAAAGAAGAACTAGAAGTTTCCATCTATACTCTTTAAGCAGCTGAAAGAGCAAGAAAATAAAAGAAACGGTGGAGAGATGAGAATTTACAATCTCATCAGGGCTAAGTATCCCGAACCGGACCATGCGGACTTTGGCAACCTCCGCCGGCGAATAAGGGAATCTTGTATCCATTTCGAGCTTACTACACAGTACACTAACCCTAGATTTTTCAATGAAAATGAGAACTGAAATTGAAAGTTGATTCAAACTGATTCTGTAAAAATGTTTACCATTAAATTTTTGACCTTTTTTCCTATTCTTTTGAATTTGGTTCGTTTAAGCAAGTGTGAAAGGAGATTGGCCGTGAAAGAGCCAAAAACCTCTCCGAGAAATTCACGTAATCGGGAATTCTCTAAGCAAAGCAAACAGAAACCCAAACAGGGTATTTATAGACAATTTATCCCCAGGCAGTGGCGGTCAAAGTCGGTCTCTTTCGGGTTTGATGCGGGTCGCAGACCGCGTTGAACGATCTTAGAAGGGTCAAGAAATGGATCCGACCCGAATTAATATTAATCTTGACTAGAGTCAGTCGGTTTTACAACTTGAACCCAATTTCCTTTTTGCAGGCTAATATACTTTCTAATGGCGATTCGCGCCTTTTCTAGATGTTTTGAGGCTGTTGAAATGATTGCTGCGTCAACTGAAATCGAGCGCCAAAAAGAGGCCTCTTCTCTTTGGTTATCAAGGTCACTGCTTATCTATCTGTCCTTTCACTTTCTTGATCGTATAGATTTCTTATTTTATTGCTAAAGCTTCTTTTTTTTCGCTTTTATTTCACTGTTTTTTTTTTCCAAAAATTATTTTATATTTTATTTTTAAATTTTAAATTTAAATATAAAAAGAAAATAGTTTTTAGACAAAACTGTTTTTGACGATCGTTGTCCAAGAGTTGTAACTGTTTTTAGACAAGGATTTTGTTTGTTTGGATCCTATTTAAAACGTATCCAACGGTCGTAAAATGTTAATATGGTTAAAATAGTCAACTTTATTTCGCTTTCAACTTTGACTTTCTATTTCAATAGCATGCTACATATAATCAAATAAAAATATATTACTATATGATTCGGTTTTAACTTTAAACTTTGATTAACTTAAAATATTTATTTAAGTAAGGAAGTTTTTAGTTAATAGTAAGGAAAATATTATTATTTTTTAATATTTTTAAATTATTAATTTAATTGCTAATAAATAATAAATAAAAATACATTATTTGATACATATAGGTCCCTTTTTAAAAAATTAGAGTACTTAAATAATAAATTAATTGATAATTGTTATTGTTGTTTGGTTTTTAACATAAATTTTCAAATACTTATTAAAGAAAAGCTATTATCAAAGTATTAAATAATCAACAATTATAAATTATAAATGATTTTTTTTATCAAAATAGATATAAAGTATAATTACAATCAATTATCATTTATAATTATAAATAAAAACAAATATGCAAGAAGCAATTAAACTTAACAAATTTATATAAGTAACAAAGCTTGGATTAAGGTAAATTAAAGCCAAGAGTGGATACTATATTAATATATTTTTATTTGCAATTTAAATTTTATTTGCAATTTAGAATGCTATTACAACAAAATATCAAAATTGAGAGTATATAAAGATCAAAATAGATAATAATAGTAAAATTTAAAAATTTAAAATACTTAATTATATATATTTATTTATTTATTAAAAAAGTAAAGAAAACATGTAATCAAATTATAAAAGTATTATATATATATTTTTAGGTTAAAATTTTTCAATTGGTTAAATTAAGGTTATTTTAGAATATTTTAAATTTCACAAAGACAACATTGGCATTATCATTATTTCCCTCATTTTCACTTTTATATGTAGTATAGATATATAATTTAAAATTTCTATACATGCAAAAAAATTATAATTTATTATATTATAATTTGAATATTGAAATTCTCATAGCTAAAAATTATGATTTATTATATTATGATAGGAAAAATCTATATATATATATATATATATATAATCCTGAAGTAAAAAAAATTTAAAAAAACTAACGTGGAACTTCCATATTTGAGTATTGCTTTTTATCTTTTTTTATGAATTTTTAATAATTTTTTTACATTTTTATTTTTATATCTATATATATCTATATCTAAAATTTAAAATTTTGAATAATTAAAACTTTAAAATTTTTGAATTATTGATATTAAAACTTTAAAACTTTGAAGTTTTGAATTTAGAACTTTAAAAATTTTTTAATTTTTTTTCTTATCAACATATCTATATATATACTTCTTTTAATGATTATTTTTTACAATGGTTTTCTTCTTATCTTTTATCATTTTTTTAATTATTTTGTTTTAATTTTATAGGTTTTATTTATTTTCATGTATATGTTAATGTTGTTTTTCAAGTTTTGATTAGCAAAAAGATGACAAACACAACTTCAATCCATATAAATACCGCATTTTTTTCTCTAACTATAGTAATGTTAGTTTAATTATTTGGTTTTTTCTTTTTTATAGTTTTTTAATTTTATGAAATGATCTCTATACATAAAGAAATATATTATAATACCCTGAAATTTTTATTTCGAAACATTCCCATTTAAATTTAAATTGTAAATTATTAGCCAATAATATTACGCCACGTAATATTATGGGGATTGAAAATCATTTTTGGTTCGCCCGAAAATTTATTGAATAACCATTAATCGATTAAAATCGGACCAATATTTCTTTAATTGGACCGAATTAATTTAAATTAGACCCGAATCGGATATTTTTGAAAAACACTGTGCGTCACTATT
>CANUEX010015437.1:0-61453 GCA_948099535.1 Jatropha multifida
AAAATAAAATGGGCCAACTTGTAGAATATTTTCATATAAGTGTGGTGTTGAAATCAGAGATTAGGCTTACTACGGGCCTCGGGGGCCTTAAGCTTACCCAGGTCCTAGTGCCGGTCCGGCCCATGGAAATGGGTCGTAACATATATATGTTGAAATGATTTTTTATTAGGTGAGTTTTGAAAGATTTTTATTTTGAATAATAATTTTTTTCGTTACTAAATAATTTGTAATTATTATCAATTTAATTTAGTAAGAAATTTATATCCCAATAAATAGATGGTCTGTTAATAATTAAATATTTTTAATTTTTTTAATATTTTTTCTCTTGTATCCTAAATTTATTTTATTTAAAAGAAAATAATGTTTAAAAAATTAGAATTATATAATTTTATTTAAGTCACTTTTTGGGATCTAAAAAATTTATGTGTATATATTCAATTCCCTGATACACTAAGTAAATAATACCGCTACCGTAATCAAAACAATTTCCATTATTAATTCAAGATATCCTCTTGTTTCTTTTCTTTTATCTAATAGTAAAAAATAATTTATAATTATTTTTTAATAGTTGTATATAGATATTAATTTGGGCTTGAGGGTAGGGGTTAAAGATTGAGTGATAGCTTAATTTTATTTTTGGATACTTATTGGGATTTTAAAAATCTGCATTTATAAATTAGAAACTAAAAGAATAGATATAGGGATTTGATTGAATTTTATTTTGAGATTATTTTATTATATTCTATGAGCGAATTTATATTTAATAAAATAATTAACCATTTATAATTATTTTATTATATTCTATGAGATTATTTATTTGATTGTATGGCAAAAAGTAATACAATTAACCATTTATATTTATTTAATCTAAATAAAATTTATGCTTTAGTATTATATAGAAAAAGAATAGGTATAATGAGTATAGTCAATATACAATGCACATAACAATATTTTGAAACAGAGGGACTATTATTTTAAATTTTTAACCCACCATTTTAGTTTTGAAAATTTTATTATATTCTATGAGCGAATTTCGTCATGGACGATGTCTAAATAATGACCTGATGTCAGGGAGTTTGACCCATTTATAGTGGGTTTCTTCAGCCATTCCCAACAATGCTCAAAGGGTTGGTGCATCCAGTGAAAGTATCTTAAATCGGAATATCAACACTTGACGGTGGCTTGAGCCTAAAAAACCAATGACTAATAACCTAATGGTCCTTCTTCGGTGCTCTAAATAAAACCCACGTAAATATTTTAATCACAATTTATGACTAATAAAATTTCAATTATCAGCATTCTTGATTTTCTTTTCTAATTAGTTGCTATTGATTTATATTTGTATTAATTACTAATAATATTTTTTTATTTCTATAAGTTTCATATATAACGTTTGGCTTCACTTTTTCATTTATCCAAAAATATGGTCCTATTTTCTTTTTAAAAGATTATTTATCGTCTAATTTCTTTATATATCCATATTTAATGTACATCTATATTCCCAAAATTTAATGAATTATTATATTAGTAGATTGTATTTTAAGAAAAAATTAAAAAAATACAGTTTAATTATATTAACCAATTTTCTTAATATATGTAAAAATCAAATTAAACCTATTTATATGAAATGGAGAGAGTAATGTATTTACTTAAAAAAACACTTTTTTGAATATTAATTGTATATTTAATGTTCATTTTATATTTTAATAATTAGGAGTGTAAATTGGTATGAAATATATCAATCCAAATCGAAATTTCAAATCGAACTTCCATTTGGAATGAAATTTTAGAATATAAAATTTAAAATGGAATGTAATTTTTAAAGGTATATGGAATATGCAAATTGAATTAGAATTTTAGAATCAGAAATTTTAAATGGAATGTAATTTTTAAAATATTGGCATATAGAATAAAGGAGGGAACACCCATAGAAAATTTAATATTCCGATCCACATACAAAACTTTCAGTTTTCTATTTTTAATTTTAATTATAAAATATTTTCAAAATTTAATGTTAATGAAAATCTTATCTCATTTTAAAACGATATAGTTTAATAAAATACTTTAGTTATAATAAAAATTAATTTGGATTTGAATATCCAGTCAAAATAAAAAACGAAGCATGCTTCACAAAGTTCAATTTGCATATTTATTATTGATTTTCTTGAGTCTTGTCAAGTGATTAGAAAAAAATATTATCCTTATTTTTCTGTTGTGCTTGATAAGAAAATTTATTTTTTATGATCAACTTGGAAAAATTTTTGAATTTTTTTATATGATTGTGCTCTTGACCTATTTTTTTCTTTTACTTTTAATCTTATTTTTATTTTTAATTTATTATTTTCAAATTTTATCATATATATTTCTTAGTCGCACTAACTTTTCATTTTATCTATTTAATTACTAATTAAATGAAAATTTATGAATTGGTGATATAACCTCATTTCTCATTTTATTGTTTTATTATAATTTAATTGTACTTTTTAATATTTATATCTAAATTTAAATAATTATATTGAGTATTTTTTATTAAATTTAAAATTTTATATATTAAAATATGTCATAATATACTAGATTTGTATAATTGAGAAATTTGGAATAACTGAATTTTTGTAAAATAGTATGGAACGAAATTTTAATTTCTAAAAAGTTTTTGGAGCGAAAATGGAATGAGCATCATTCTATTTCACACCATCTCAACTACACCGCTATTAACAATAATCATTATTAAAATAAAAAATTTTAATATTTGGTACAGATAAAGTTATTACTGGAGATGGTAACGGCTCAGTTATCCATTTAAAATGAATTATTTGAATTCAAATATATCCCATACCCATTTAGAAATCATTTTAAGAGTTATATTCGTTCCAAATCCGATTATAATTATCTATTTAACTACTCGCTTAACATTAAAAATATTTTTAATGTCTATTTTTAAAGATAAAAATAAATAAAAATTTATAAATCATTATCTTGACTTAATAAAAATATGATATAAATATTAAATATAATTATAGCATTAATCATAATTAAAAAAGTGTTTACATGTAATTTTTTTAAAAATAATTATTTTAAATACTTTTTGAATATTTATTAAACAGATAACAATAAGTGGTTATCTAAATTCTTTTAATCCGAACTCAATATAGATAGTAAAAATACTATTTAAATTTGTCACAAACTCATTTATTCATTGCTCGCATTAATTAAAATCAGATCGAATCGGATTAAGTATCCGTTGGGTAGAGTAAAATTATCGTCCTTAATTATCGGTACTCTTAAAGATAAAAAAATTATTCTTTTGATAAAAAAATAAAAAATATTATTTTATTTTTCTAACTACTAGTTGAGACAATTTGATTATTTAATGTAAAATTAGTGTAATAATTATATAAAAAATTGATTTTTAAATAAATTGTAGGTAGAGTTGCAATTGAGAGGCAAATTATATATTATGGAGAAATGACAGTTGATGTATCATCTCTGGTATCGTAATCAAATCAGTCTGTACTGATACGTTCAGTATGACCCATTGTCTTTTTGACTGATGTATCAGATGCGAGTAAATACTTTTCATCTGAAAATCCAACGGTCAGGGTTAACTTACAGTACTATATTATTGTGCCAGTCTTAAAATTGTCCTTTCAAAGTTTTTTGGGACTTTTCCCCTTAAGGTTCAAAAAACATGTTTGTTGCATCTCATAATTGTGCTCTATTGTCCGAACGACACTTTTGTCCCTTCTATTTACACATTTTTATTTTTAAAAATTAAGGTATGATTTTTATAATTTACAAATACAACTAATTCGTCCGAAGAAATAGATTAAAATATTTATATAATTTACTTGGACGAGACCATAAGACTATTTCTTTGAATTTTTACATATTTTATCTTATAAAATGATGATAATATCTCTTTTATTTCGAAAAATACGGAGATAAATTAATTATATTTTGTAAACCATATAGACTACATTGTAGTTTTTTAAATATAATATTTTAATTTTTTTTTGGCCTCTATATTTTCTCATTGACTTAATAAAAAAAATACAAAAATAGAATAAAAGGACTTAATAATAAAAGTGTAAACTGGTTTTGAATGAAATTTTAGAATATAAAATTGAAAACGGAATGTAAAATTTTAAATATTGATACATGTAATATGAAACAGAAAAGTTATAGAAAATTTCATATTCCCATCCATATGCCAAACTTTTATTTTTTATTTTTAATTTTAGTTATATATTTTATTCAAAATTTAATATGAAAGGAAATTTTATTCCATTTTAAAACTATATAGTTTAATGAAATACTTGAATCATAATAACAATTAATTTAGGTTTGAATATGAAGGAGTCAAAATGAAAAAAGGAAGTATGCTTTACAAAGTCACGATTTGCATATTTATTATCGATTTTTTTGAGTCTTGTCAAGTGCTTAGGAAAAAATATTATCTTTGTTTTTAAATTAAGTAATTAAAACAATAGAAAACGGAGATTATTCAAGAAAAACCCTATACACTAGTAAACAGTTAGTAGCAATGATCTATCACAATCATGGAATTGTTTTTAATGGCCACATTGCCAGTTCTTGTTGGGGAATCATCTTCTTTAACCAACAGAAATTTACCACAAAAGATGTGTTTTTCATAGTCTCATATTCTATATGTATTACCACTATGAGACATTTTTGAATTTGATATGACTTTTAAATGATGTTATTTGTAATATAAAATTACTACCTTGGAGGAAAATTCTGTTCTAATGATTTTATCACCTTTGATTATAGAAATAACACACCTTTTAATAGGATAATACGTATCTAAATCACCTATATATCAAATTAATCACTAATTTTTCGTAAAATTTATTACATATCTATGTCTCTTATGATACATTTATTTTATTTATATTTACTGTTTCTATTATGACGTATAGTTATGTGGAGTTTATGATTTCTCCATGTTACGTGGAGTTTTATAACTGTTATATTTGTTTAGCTTATTTTGACGTATAGTTATTTATATTGCAATTTCTTATTAGATTAGGGAATAATAATTATTTTATGATTTTTATTTTAGGTCTGGTTTTCAGGAAAAGGATTATGTTCTCTTATAATATTTGTATTGATTTAAAGTATTTTAATGAAATTCTAATATTATTTTCAAAAAGGAGATTCTAAGTGGTAAGGTATCAGTCATGCAAGATTAGAAGTTTGATATGAAGAAAAACAATTGGACTTTATTTGAACAAAGCAGAAAGGCGTTTTTTTTTCGTTTGGATATTGAGAAAGGGACAAAACCCCAAGAGAAAAAGTAATAAACACACTCAGCCTGAGATGAGCCTAGGCCAAGAAGTTCCACACCTATCCCAATGAAAATGATCGAAGACCAGCTGCGGGGGATCAACAAAAATCATCTTGGAAGAGGGCGCCATGACAGCCATATTGGCTAGAGAGTCTGCAACCTTGCTAGCTTCCCTGAAACAGTGCGGGAACTTCACCTGCCAATCCCTTGATGGCAACAACTTGATTGGACGAAGCAGATTTAAGAATCGTCTAGCCTCCAGAATATCCTTCTAAACCAGATGAAGAACCACCAAAGAGTCCAACTCAACCAAACCTTGTGGTACCTTCATCGACCAAATCTTGGTAGGAGCATGATCACTAGATTTTTTTGCCAACCAATAAGCAGAGCCCACAGTGAAATTACCAGAGCCAGTTTTCGACCTGCTGTAATCATCAAAGTCAACAGCATTTGCACTAAGGGAAACAACTTCCAACATCTCACACATGACTTGGAAGAAACAGAATGATACTCGCCCAATCCCAACCATTTCCCAACCGGAATGAAGCTACAGGAAGCTCTTGTAAGTGGACCAGTTCATGCGTTAGACAAACATCAAGTAAGGGATTACTCAATAACCACACATCCTTCCAAAATAAGGTAAAGTAGCCATTGGAGACCACTCGAAGAATGCCTTGGGAGAGAAGAGGAATACTATGCATAATCCCTTGCCAGACAATCAAAGCAGGAGAATTATTTTTAAAAGCTGCAATCCCTTGTCGTCCCTGCTTATACTTGCCACGAATCAAACTGCAACAGAGCCCATTATCATTATTCAGTAATTTCCAACCGAGCCTTGCCAGAAAGGCATCATTAATCTCTCTACTAGTTCTCAGAAAGGCATCATATTTAGGCTGTTGGTGTATAGCAGATATATAGGGATTGATATAGCAGATTTTCAGAAATGTAAATCAAGATGACCTCTATTTAAATGAAAGACATTCAACAAAATTGACAGCAAGTGTCAACAATTTCGATCTTTTATCAACTTGTAATTTCTAATAGTAAAGTAAGAAAAAAATAAAAAAATTTAGTAGATCCAATTCAAGAAAATTTATAATTTTTTTATATTCTTTTATGGGTATTCTTAAGTCCAACTCGTTATAGCAGTCGTAATTAAAGTCAAGTGTTGTTGATTACTTGAGCCATCTTTTATGGAGGTCCAAACTTAGTCGCCGCCTATGGATTGCTTGAAATTTCCGATGTGTCCCCTACCGCTCATTGCCTAACACGTGCTCTCCCCTCACTCTTGTAGTTACTAAATTACCCTCGTTTTAACCAAAAATCATCACATAATCCGGTTCCATAATATTGTATAGAACCCAAATAGCTATTTACCGACAAAGAATAAAATAACGTAACGAACACAAAAAAATAAATGAAAAGAAAAAGATAAAAGCATGATTTTGTTGGCAACCTCATTAAGCACGAGCTAAATGGTATGCAACTATAAAGTCTATAACAGTTTAAAAAAGCATTACGGTTTGGTTCCCTAGGATGAGGAGTTACCACGTTAGATGTCTACTTTTAATTTGTTGTTTTTCTTCTTTTATTTGTTTTTTTTAAATATTTGTTTAATAATTTTGGGAAACCCATGTAGTTGCAGTTTTTGACTAATGGAGATTTGAAGATTTTCTAAAGAACCTATACGAGAATGACATTTTCTTTTTTTTTTATTATCAAAGAAATTGATATTTAATATTATTTTTATTTCATATTATTTATTACATTTGAAATGTCATCGTATGTTTTAACTAAATAATTTAATTTTAATTAAAAGCTATCCACTTTTATATTTTGGTACGTTAAAAAATAACAATACTATTATTATTTTCTATATGGCAAAAATGAAGTAATGTATTTATCTTGCACACGGAATTGTTTTTGATATTCTAATTAAAGAATATTTCCTAGGAGACCGGTTTTTTTATTTTTTTCCCCTCAATACTAACTGGTTATGTAGTTGTGGAACACTATCTTTTGGAAAGTTATTTTTATAGGTTCATTTGAATGATTTGATGCTAAATCAGTCTTATCCAAACGATTTCTCTGAAATTATATTTCGCATTTGCTAAATGACTAAAAATTTTAGTCTATTAGATGGTATGATCAGTTTTCTCATTATGTGAAGAATAAGAAGTCTCAAAACCTCTGGACTATAAGAGTTTTCACATATTTTTTCGATGAATCGATTAGTAAAAACTCTTATATAAATTATCAAGTCTAAATGGTTATTATCATTAGGGGGTTCGAACAGAGAAATATCGGGTACCTGCTACCTAATTTGTAATTAGATTCTAATTTAAACAGTGTATTTTATTTGGGTATTCCAATCGTTGTGATCCCATTTGTTTCATATAGATTAGAGCTTCAAACAAAATTGTTAAAAATCATTAATTAAATTTGTCAAGCACAGAACACTTACACGTGGCGGTAAAGAGAAAAGACTAGATAGAGACAATGGGTAGGAATATTATAATTTTTAATTATTACCTTCCGCTTAAGGTAATCTCTCTTACCTTAAAAATGTTTTGTTGAACTGACTTCCCAAATTTGGTAACTCAAAGCAACAACCCCTCTCCCGCTATCATGATTGTTACTTTTCAACCGCTTGTAGCCGGTTTCCCACTTCAAAAATATCTCCACTCAAGCCAATACATGTCTCTCTCCTCTTACCCAATTTCTATTTGCCACGTGTACTTTCTCTACCCTTCAACCCACCCCTATTCGATGTACTGCTGATGGCGTTGACTTCTCATCCAACGGTTCCTATTGTTTTCCCTTAATTCGTCGACCACTGCTACTGGTACTGGGTAGTAGTGTAGTACCTTCCACTCAAGGATAATTGTTTTGAGGAGATTTTTATGCTTTTTGAGTTAAAATTGTTTTGTCAAAAATTGAAATTTCTTAATTCTTAATCAACATTATTATAAATTTTTTTAGAGAGTGAATTCTATATCTCAAGCCCTATTTTTCCATTTAAATTTTTCAATTTTTTTTAAATACATGCATTATACTCTTTATAAAAAAGAAATAATAGTTTGATTATTTGAATTTTTCTTTTTTTGGAGGAATTTAAAACTTTCTTCTTTCCCAAATAAAACACTCAAAGAAAATAGAAGTTGTGCAAAATGAATGAAGTGATTTCTTTTCGGACTTTCCACCTGCCTTTCTTTGCAAATGTAGCATTATTTATTTGAGTAAATTTAGATGGAAAAAGAAAAATTCAGAAGGGAGCTACAATGGACCTCTCAATAAAAATATAATAATTGAATTAAAAAAAGAAAATAGATAAGCACAAGTGGGCTTTTATTTATTTTTTTTATGAAGTCGCTTTAGGCCAAGAAACACCAACCACGTATGCAATTCTGCACTTCCATTTTATTTTTGTTTATCATGTGCACAACATATTTATCACCATTTAAAGTGACAAAATCATTTCACAAAAATGCATTATTTTTCCATCTACAAACTTAAATGGCACATCTCTCTAATTATGCGTAGCTTGAAAATTGCTATCTCTCTCCCTACTTTTACAAGTTATTTATTATTATTTCTTTGAGGTGCAATTAATTTCTAAATGTTATTATAAGAGCTAAATATCACCATTTAGTTTCAATTGGTCATATTTTACCCCTTCAATAAGTTTACTATTTTATACAATAACCCTTTGTTAGGTTAAATATTTTTTTATATTTATAATTTTTACTTAATATTACATCAAGCATTTCAAAGATAAATAAAGTGGTAAAAATTTTTCAAATGAATAGGTTCTTTCTATTTTCTGATGTGGGAAATGTAAAAACGGTAAAATAATTTTTTTTTCTTCTTTCAATAAATTTACTTATCTTATGTCTTTAAAGGGCATTGAAAATATTATCTTTAAGATTGATTCTCTAAATTTAATAAAGGGCAAGTAGTTCGCTCATTAAATTTTTTAATAGAAATAAGAAATTTTTTAAATTTATATAATACATCCTATCTTTAAATAAAAGAATAATAATAAATCCATAGTTGCTATTATAGATTATTGGTGACGTAAATGGATAAGCATATAATATCTAAATCATGGAATTAGAGGAAAATGAAAATTTCACCGCTATTTTTATTATATGAAATTTATAATATGGTACAATATTTCTAGAAACAAAAATAGAATAGAGGTCTCCTTTTATGGTGGGTATCCTGTCGGCAAGAGGTGTACGAGGTTTACACATAGGAGACGTGGATGCTTCATGTCCATTCGTGGAAAGTCCTTAACCACATATTTTAATCTTGTCGTTTAGTCAAACTTTCTATTTTTATATTATTTTACACTTTTTTTATTATTTTCTCTGTCTTCAACCTCTCCAATTATTGATTAGTTTTTCTTTTCTTCACTTCTCTTTTTTTTTTTTTCTTTCAACAGAATTATTATTATTGTTGTTGATTAGTTTGAAATGATAGAAAGTGCCCTTATTATAATATATATAAAAAATGGATTTTGATATTACGTAAAAGCCCTTGGACCCAGTAGATTGGCACTCTCTGGCTTTCCGTTTTTGTATTCATGTCTATAGTATATTGATAGAAAGGTAGACTAAGGTGTGGTCTACATCAACCTATCAAATTATAGAGAGCAAACGTGTCATTTTGTTTTGTTTAAGGAATTTAAAATTATTTTGTTTCACCGTCTTCTCCTAAAGCAAATTGCAATTTATAAAGCAAAGCTTTGATTATTAGATTCAAAAAAATGAAAAAAAAAGAAATCTATATTAAAATTCTATTTCCTCAAACAATTAATGTATGATTTGAAATTTCAATTTAAGAAAAATAAGAAGAATTATCTAAAATTAACCAATAACGAAAATTTTTTTATTCAAGTCAAATTACCTTATAAATAAATAAAAAAAATGAAAGTATCATTTTTATATAATGGGACAGGATAATGTAGAGAGTGATTATATTATTAATTAATTAATGTTATGAAACACATGCTTATAAAGTTGAAATACAAAGAAAAGAAAATCACACGATACACGTTAACATCATGAACCGCATGATGGGAAAGTTTACAGTACCGACTTTGCCCCCAAGAAAAGCAAGTCGTCAATTTCATCTATAAAAGGGAAATCAAATCAACAGATTTCTAATGCAATATCTGATTTTGTTGTTGTTTATAAGATTTTTTCTATTTATTTATTTTGCATTCCCTTCGAGTAATGGCAGCAAAATTTCTGGCAACCAAACAATTCTGTAATTTGCATTCAAGAGAATAATAACTACGTAGCATTTTTCTAGTCAACGAATGGTAGACAAACATAAGGTCAATTTTTTTTTTAACTTGGCGCATATTCTAGAGTCGACTAACCGGTGATTCACGCAATTGAATTGATGGCAATAAATTATAATTTTATATAAATTTTGAATTTATTCAAAATATTAGATATAAAATAACCATTTATGAGAAATTTTAACTGAATGCCACTGTCGATGGGAATGTAAAAGCATGTGTACAAATTAAAAACATTTTAGATTGAAATCACAAATCAAAGGTCATAATTTCACAGTGGTTTACAGTAGTCATAAAATACTCACAAAAATTACTCAAATTGGAAACAACAAAATTACATTGATAGACATCATATGATCGACCAATAAACAAATAGAATAGTGGCAGTGGTGGCCACAGGATACGATGGCACTGAAAAAAAATAATTTTATAATATCAAATGGGGAAAATATCTTGATTCAAATACAGCACCTGATCATAAAATTTCGAGGAGATTAAGATGCTAAAAATAAATTAATAAAGAAAAGCATCATTAGAATCAAAACATAATCCAGATTAATCTAATCTAATAATATATAACATGATATGAATGTATCTGCATTTGTAAACTAACTAATGGGTTCAATGACACGTCAGCCAGAGCCAGCTTAGGTTTTGCAATTTCTTTATTATTATAATAATAATATAACCAAATCAGGCTGTTTACTAGCTAGTTGGATGATTCACATTTCAAGCAATACACAAAAACAGCTATACAAACAAACTTTTTCTCCCAATGCTTCTTAAGGTGTCCAAAAGGAATCATATTATATTCAAACCTAAAGAGAAGAAAAGGAAAGAAACCTTAAAAACAAGCACAATCTTTGGCTGCTTTTTCTCTTGTTTTGGAAACCAAAGCCAGGAGTCTGTAGAGTACTTCATATATTCATTCATTATACATAATTTAACAGAAAAAATTAAAAAAAAAGGAAAGAAAAGTAAACACATGGTTCATGTCCCTATTCTTTTAAATCTATTTTCACGATTTAACAGTTACTTTCCTTGGTTCCTACAAACATTGCAACTTGTTTGGATCTTGATGGAGTACATGCTAAGGTATTCTTGTCGAAGAGCAAGACTCCAACTAGGGAAAAAGACAATAATGCCATTGCCAATGTATTAGGGGAAAACGCAGGTGATTAATTAAAGTTATGGATCTTATGCTGATCTTTGTGGGGCCAAGTTAAATAGACTGACCGACAAAGATGGCATTTTTTTTTTCCTTAATACTGTCCTGTCTAACATACAAATGTAATTCTTCCAAAAATGTCCCGAGTAAATGGTCTATTCGCTAAAATTAGCTGTTTTGATAGATGTTAACTGTTTTAATAGCGTCTAACTGTTAGCTGTATAAGTATTTTCTCATAAAATATTAAAAAATTAAACGTTATATGAGTTAACTTTTTATAAAATATTAATTTAATCTTTAAAAATTATATTATGGAACATTATAAAAAATAACATTTAGTATTTTAACTAAAAAGCTGTAGACGACAGCCAAATAATGGGATCTTACATCCAAATCTAGTAAGGAAACACCCATCAGCTTTCTTTATCTCGGAGATCCCTCATGTTCCAAGCTCTGGCTAGAAAAGAAACAATAGACTAGTAGTTATCAACAAACCAAAAGAAAAGATACAATCAAGTTGCATTAGGAAAGGGGCGGCGACACCCATGTATACAAAGGTATTTACTTTTTACAAATAGACAGAGATACTTCAACCAAGAAGTACAGACTGCAAAGGAAGTAAAGGGAAGAAAAAGAAATAGAAAGCGCCATTTCAGATGCAAAAAACAAAATCTAGTTAGAGGACCATAATTTGATTCCAACACAGAACATAGTACAATCAGTCATTTCCAAAGTCTAAACTATCTTAGAGCTCACACATTTAGCATCCATCGACACACTTTTACTTGAGATCGCTATTCTATTACCCTTAACAACTTTAATCATAAGCAGTAAAAGTGCAAAAAGGAAACAAGAATTTCACATCATTACTGCCTAGAAACAAGAATCCTAGCTTATAACACTGCATTGAGCTTTACTTTCTAACCTTCCAAGAACACAAAAAGTTGTTATTATATATTTTCCTTTTGTTTGTAACTGAATGAGGATTGGCCGATCCTGATCTCACCTTCAAGCACAGAATAAATAAATCTTAGATAAACAAGAAAATGTTCTCTCTGGTGTAATCATGATTGGCAAACTTGCATAGTCTAGAAGAAAAAGAAAGAGAGAGAAATAGACAATTTTAGCACTTCTATAATCAAAAGTAGCTGCATCCAATTGCAATTCAGTTTACATGATGTCCCATACCGGAGCTTTTTACAAGTGCCCAAACAAGCAACTTTTGCACCAAACGTGATAGGTGTGTTCTCCAACATTTGCAGCCTAGTCAATGCTTCATTCTTTTTTGTGTCCTTTGCTATAATTGGCCTTAAGATAAGACATAACACAGCCATTTATTGGTAGTCCTTCATTAAAACAAAACATAGAAAATGTCTGTCATGATTCACCATCACAAATGCATTGAATGAGCACATAGAATTAAATATCACTCATGGCCAAAGCAATTGCGTATAGCATTTCCTGTGCTTGTCGCAAAATCAAGTGGACAAAGCAATTCCTTCACTTCCAGCTTTTGTACAGTTTAAAATTATAACCTGACACAAACTTGGTGCATTACATTGCCATAAAAATTGATTCAAGGTTTAAAGTCAACATCCAGTTCCATATTTTTCAGATCCAACATTTTCCTTGTGGATCTATGTTACGCTATTTCATTTTACTTCTCATGAATGACAGTTCGTATACAATTTTAGACAAGATATACAATGGTAAACCTTGTCGGGATTCAACTAAATCAGAAAGCAAAATGCCTAATGCTGAATCTGAAACCTTCTCAACCTTCGCATAGCAAGCCAACATGTATTTTATCATCACCCGGATATTCCAATCTTTTTAGACTTTCTAAGATCTATGGACCCAAAACAATTGATGAGCTCATCTCTTGAAAAACTTATTGTTGCCTGCTTCATTTTCAAGTGCGCTGCATTCATCTCAAAGCCTAGAATTCTGCAATGGAAAAAGGGGGAAGGAGATAGAATAAAGAGAATTATTGCACATTAGCTGACTAAGTTATTCCATACAATAGCTTGGTCAAAGCTCAAAAAATCAGTACAGTAGCCACATATAACAAGCAAAATAAACCATGTTCATCATCAGCAATCCCCATTAAGATGAAAGGCCATCACCTACTGCTGACTCGAGCCAAGCAGAAGTTGGGAGGAGTGGCCTGGAAACAATATAAATTTACATTAATGGTTAATCGCAAGATTCGAGTCTTTGGCATTGGCTTTGATGTTCGTATCTTTACCATTGAATCAGACAAAGGCCCTATACATAAAAGATACTTTATATGTCTGCTACTCTGATCATTTCAGTGAATACATAAGACAGCTTTTGCTGGGCCAGAGTGACAACAGGGTTTCCACAACTCCCCCAAACCTGTTGAAGCTTAACATATTAATAAATTTAATTTTTTTATTGTGCAGACAGGAACAGACACAATGAGTTTCATTCTAATTTCAACCGTGTCCATTGCCCAAACATATACGACATCAAGCTAAAACTGTATTACAGCAGATTCCCGCCCATATAAAAAGAAATTGCTAATGTGGAGGATAAAATGGCCATTGATTTCCAAAGGGAAAATGTTCTTGTAATCAAAATCCCAGTTCCCTTATCCATCAACATTTAAAGGCCAGTACTGAATATGCTAATTGAACCTGAATTTGACAATAACAATTGAGCAAGAGAGAAAGTTACAAAAAAAAAAAGGAACAAAAGTCACCTCCATTCTCTTAAGATCACTGCATCCTGTCCCCATCAAAATTAATAATGTAATTATGGCCTGCATTTTTGTCCATCAAATATTAGATTCTTACATCTGTTCACATAAATCCAAAACAAAAGATCAAAGAAAGAAAAAGAGGCTAGAATTCCAAAGACTTCACGGAAACAAAGGTTAACTATCATAGGTACTGTGTTTACAGATTGATGCAACAATCAGGGTGCATATTGATAGAACCACCATCATTTTTCAAGTTAACAGATAAACATCTACCAACTGGTTGGCAAGTATTTTTTTTTTTCAGCCCACTAGGTGATGGATAGATTTAATCTAAATGATTAGGTGCCTTGAGTATTTGCTTAGAGCAGTTTCAAAGATTTGATTCCAAATGAGGCCTAGTGACAAACCTTGGCAGTGAATAGTGTTTATCTCTTGCCCTCTAAGTTCTATACCATCATCATCCAGCAATGCGATCCCTGATGATGTTAAGATAAAGGGGAAGGCCATGGGTGGGGATATTGGAGATTTTGCCACCTTAATGTACCTCTGCCCTGAAACAAAAGTATCATCTGAACTTCATATCCAGCAATAACAAGGCAATTATCAGCAAAAATTCAAATGTTAATAGCATAGACCATCTGCAAAACATCGTTGCAAATTAGGATCTATTTAAATAATAAAGCACAAGGGTTTTGGAAGACAACTGGCATATTAAATAAAAATGGAGAAGAAAACATTCAAGAGTTCCCCACCAACCCTTCTTTTTTCTGATAAATGGTGAATTTTGTAGGTGCCTCCTCATACACACCCTCCTCCAACTCCCCTGGGGTTCCCCCAAAGGAAGCTTGGTCCAATTCCAGTCACTTAGAGGTTACTAACTGAGGTTATTCCTAAGCCAAACACCATTAAAAAAGAAAGAAAGAAAAAAGAAAAAACAAAATCACAGTAAAAGCATAGGCATTTTGTCCCAAACACCAGTTAGTGGAAATTGTTTCCTTGTATCTCTTTTAAAAACAGCAATTTTTCAGCATGGCATCTTAAGCTCAGTAAAAAGTATTGCCAGTGTTATGCAAACCTGATTTAGCTTCAAATACAAGACGAATTGTCACAGCATGTGCCCAGTTAATGCCCAAAGCAGCAATGACATGAGAATCATATTTTTCAGTTCCCTCTCGAATCTCAGCACTTTTATTCACTGCACATGAGAAAAACCATATGCTTTTAATGATTTAGGTGGAAGCTTTCACAAATAGAAATCAAGATACCTTGAAAAGAGTACTGGGAAACTTCATCATGGCTTTGAGATCTCACTTGGTTGGTCACAACAACAGGAATTCGTGAAAATTCTGCTAGTGATCTAGACATGTTTCAAAAGAAATCAAGACCAGCCCGAGTTAGGAGTGAACTGCATGGTGTAAATCTTATTATGAGAAGAAGATTCATACTTAATAAAAGAAATATGCCAGCCAATTGAATGTTGTCTAGGAAGCCCCTGATCATATTCCCTGAACAATATATGGTAGCACTGTTTCAATAATAACACAAGTCAAATAGAAGACAATCTGGGTTAAGGGTCAACCGAACATCGAATACATGTCTAGAAAAGAAAAGCAAACCACATATTTGGTGAAAAGAAAAACAGTTGGAAACTACAGTATCTAAACATCTTTTTTCTCATTTTTGTATGTAGTGCCCCAGCTTCATGAGGAAACTATGTGGCAAATATTTTATCCATTTCATATATAGTACATCTTTGCATGCACATGAGAACAATAGGACTCTTAAATCACTTAAATAGATCCCTCACTCTCCATCTGAGTCTTGTTGATCATTCTTCCTAGAAAAAAGCACAAGTCATCATTGATGATGTAAATATCATTTTCTTTAAATTGCTGAAGCAAAATGCTATCTACAATATCAATAGATAAGAGACATCATCCACGTGTTTTACCATGTAACATTCAATTTCAAAAGACAATATTATTAGATTCTTGTCAAACCACTTCCAGTCAATACTGGGTTGCTGTTCCACAAGTAAAATTCTTAAACCACCAAACCCTGAATGATATTGTACTTTTTGTAAGTGTACACATGCAAACCCTTGCCTAGTGATGAGATACAGCAAGTTTTATCACATGTAGACAGGTTGCCCTCAATACAGAGAAGTTGAAGCTTACCCTGAAATTAGAGCAGCCATGCTGTCAATTACTAGCAATTTCACTTGTTGTTGAAGGAGCAATATCTTGATTTGTTGCAAACTGGTAACAAATCAATATTTATAATTCACAGGTCAATTCTAAAACCTTTGAGTGCAAAATATAAATAATATAATGAAAAGAAAAATAAAATATATTAAGATAGAAATGAATGAATGTTCAAGCACAACAAAGAACCATGCAGAATAAGAAATGCAACACAAATGCGTCTTACTTTCCTCTTTGCACCATCCAAGTGCTTAAAATGAAGAAAAGGAAAGTACATAGATATGTGTAGAATGCAGAGGTAAAATAGTTAAAATTTTGATTCTCTGATCAGACCCTATCATGATATCAAGCCCAACCAATAAGATATCAATTTCAAATATGCCACATGGGAGAACTACATGCGTTGGAAGTGAATGTCAAAACATAGCTATCACAACCAAAGTTGATCAGATTCAGTAATATTTCAAAATCATCTGAATGATTCACAATTTACCCATTTACCCAGTTACCCAGCACTGATAAAGGTCCCTAAGAAGTCTTCATATCACATGCACTGTGCATATTGCAGGTAAGGGAAAACTTACATTATCATTGTACCCTACCTTACAGTCCCAACAGTTTTTTTTCCAAACATTGGCAACTTAATAAAGTTCAAAACTTTCACTGTTTTGATTATTTGTCAGCATTAGTAAGCTTCGACATTCTGCAATATATTTTAAATTTTTGAGCTACGGTTATTCATTGTGCATGACCAAATATTCAGCTGAATTTTCATTTTGTTGCCTGCATTGATACATTGAAATAAGATCTATTATGCAGTGTCAATCTTTCTTTTAGAAAGCAATGCAAAACTTTCTTTGATTCACACCTCTCAGTGAATTCAGAAAGGGATGCTGGACGCAAAACAAGAATCCTCCCAGCCATCTGCAACATAAATGGAAAAGCAGTCCTTCTAAACTCCAGTTATAACGCAACAAACTCAAAGGGGGAAACTTTTCAAAACATTGTTCATACCTCCTGTGCCATTTCTTTCCTGTGAAATATTTCTGGGAAACTTGTTGCTCCAATTTCTATTATCCTATGAAAAGCACATTCGTGATTCAATACAGCTTGCATTTGATGTGAACACAAACATAAGAATAATATTTAAGTGATATCCATAGGTGTGCTTCAAGTACCTTCTTGAACTAAATTTGGATTCTACATCAATATATATTACATGGCCATCTAAACCTCCACAACTCACTGGCAGTGAAGCCAGCAAAGAAATCTTCAGGCAAAACTACAATAAAGCAAAGCACAATTGATATTCATCACATTGGATGTTATCCATAAAGGATATAGATACTGATGTCCTATTAAGCTGAAACTAAAAGATATTACTTATTAATGAAATGCCATCTTTGTTTAATATTCAGATGGATGTTCTAGAAAACAGATATGGTATCTTATAAAAGTCTCAGGCATGCATCCAAGCAAATACAAATAAGATAATTTGCATGAAAGACATTTATAATGAGTAATAGGAAGAAAGCTTGAAATCCCATCATAATGCAAGAAAACGATGAAGTACCAGTAACAAACACAAATTAACTTTTTTGATAATGAGTATATATACATGTTCATGACACATATAATCAAAATTGTAACTTGCAGTTCTGATCAATTAGTGCAAGGAATATATGCTAATTCACAAATATTTGATTGAAATTTTTGGTATATCCCACAATGATAATGCAAAGCAACTTCATCCATAACTCAGCATAGAAAAGACCCTACACTTTTAAAGGTTCCCAGTGTCTGCATATCAGGATTCAAAGGTTAGAAAAGTTAAAACAAGCAGTAGATTATCATAGGTTTCAACAGATACTGGTCCTCATATAAAATGTAGTATTTATAATTGACCAAAAAACAAAACACACAGAATTCCTGAACAAAATTTATAATCGTGTTCAATATTAAACAGGTGGTAAGATAAAGTTGATCGAACTAAATTTAACTTAAATCAAGCAAAGATATCGACTATAATCCCAATAGTCTAAAAGCTTCAAACAGAATGAAGATGCATATTACATACAAAGCTCACAAAAACACCCAGAACGAAACTACACTTGTCGAGGCCAAATACTGACCGAACCTAGAAGTGAAAATCTAGGAATAATGAACTTAGGTGAAATCATACTTGCGTTTTACCAATTCCAGCAGGACCCACTAATTCAGTCAAAACACCAAATGGTATTCCACCACACAAAGCATCATCCAATCCCTTTAGACGGGTAGGGAGATGACCTGCAAATTGCTCATGTTGGAGCCGTTGCTCCATTAAATGTAGTGCCTGCAAAAGCAATCAAATCCGCAGCTTACAGTACAAATGACGTTCCAATAAATAAAAAATAAGAAATAAAAAAATAATTCATCTAAAATATCCTCACGGTTTGATATGGAGGTGACACAATTGCACTGATACGGCCTACTGCAGATTTTACATCTGCCAAAGCCACATCTAACAGCTCCATCAACTCAAATTCGGTTAAAGATAAAGCATCCTGAAAGAAACAAACTGGTTTACAATCTCGAAGAATCGAAACAAAACAGCAATAACATTTTAATAAAAAAAAAAAAAGACCTGATTGTTTGAATTAATAGCAAACAGTTGCTATTAATTAGTCCAAATGAAAATCGAATTGGAAAGGGGAAAGATGAGTGGATTATACCTTGGCAGTTTTGATGTTACGAGCAGCAAATATATTTGTGATTGATTTGGGCAATCCCATTTCGCTTAACAGCTTGTTTGCCATTGCTTTGCTTCTATTTCTACTGTCCTCGCTCTCTCCCTGTATCTCTTTCTATTTCTCTAGCTAGTTCTTCTGTCGCTTGATCTTCCCGCCAATGGAAACCCTAACGTTCAATTTTTTTTTTTTTTTGACCGGATATGATTTCATAACCTTACCTGCAAAGCACACGACTTATCGTTCAATATTTTCAATTGTTCAGAATTACTTATCAATCGCACGACAGTCCAGTTCAAATCTTGTCAAAAAAAGATTAAACAAACGAGTTTCAGCCCACAATAAAGTTGACCTCAAACCGATTACTTCAACCAATACTGGTTGTCTATGAAGCAGAAATTGTCCAGAAAGAGCCTTGAGAGATACCCCTTCCAAACATTCGAAAACTGCTCCAAAATTTGACATTCGTTGCTCTTGGAACAAAGCTCCGTCCACCAAACCCAACCGGCTCCTCGACTCGATGTCACGATGCCTTGAAAAAGACGCATCATGCATAGAAATAACCCGATTTGAACATGCGTAGAAGACGTAACAGCAGGCCCTCCATGCAAATGAGAGAACTCGTCATTATAATTTGAAAAGGTTGGGTTGATTGACGTACTGTATCTATCAACAACACAATTTCATTCCTGCAAAATGATAGATACGGATTGCACAATTTCAATACAATTGAATAGCAAGAAATTTTGGATAACGTTGAAAAATTGAAGAAATTGCGGAAGATGATTAAACATAATTCATCTATTTTAATTATAATTTTATATTTCAAAAAAAGTTTAATCTCTCTCTTCGATATCTCTTTAATTTAATTCATTGAAGGACGAAATAACACCGCAGTCTACACAATATAATTAAATAGCAAAAAATTTTGGATAATGTTGAAAAATTGAAGAAATTGCAGAAGATGATTAAACACAATTCATCTATTTTAATTATAATTTTATATTTCAAAGAAAGTTTAATCTCTCTCTTCAATATTTCTTTAATTCATTGGAGGATGAAATAACACTGCAGTGTACACAATATAATTGAATAGCAAAAAATTTTGGATAGTGTTGAAAAATTGAAGAAATTGCAGAAGATGATTAAACATAATTCATCTATTTTAATTATAATTTTATACTTCAAAAAAAAGTTTAATCTCCTTCTTCGTTGTCTCTTTAATTTATTGGAGGACGCAATAATACTACGGTCTACATAATAGAAAATAACTCTCTGCACACATAAGATCAGCAAAAATACGATTTGTTATTATTCAAATTATATTTAGTAAAGTTATAATAAGGTGTAATTAAAATATTTTTTTAAGGATGTAATTAAAAATATTTATTAATATTTATAATATAATATTACATTATAAACTTTTTTTTTTTGAAATTGATTACTTTATATTACGTCTTATCAAACCAAATCATGTCTCAAAAACATAGTCATCTTATGGGCTTGGGATTCAGTTGGGTATTTCTCTGCTCTTTCGACGACACAAATGACCGTTTTGTGGGCTTTGCTAGATAAATTTAACATTTTTTCATTTGAGCCGTCTTGAGGATTGTGCTTAGAGCTTTTAGAGCCCATTTAATTCAGCGATTACTAATAGCTAATGACAGTTACTGAAAATTAGTGATGGATGATTGATGATTAACAGCAGTTAATTAATTAATATTGGTATTTGATAAGATTTTATAGTGTTATTAAAAAATACAAAATAATTATTAAGATCATAATTATTTCTATATATTATAATGATGTGTAATGTATATATTTTTTAAAAAAATTTCAAGGTGAATATATTATTTTTATTTTAATATATTATATTAATCAAATTATTAACTAAAATTTTAAAATAATATTTAATGAAAACTTATTATGTTTAAATAATTATGAACAAAAGAATCATAAAAATATTAATTAAAAAAATTATTAATAATTATTTTTATTGGAGACTTATATTAGAAAATAGAAATAAGAAATAATTATACCTCAGTGACTTTTGCAAATAAAGACAAGGTTGATATGAGTTTATACTTTAGAAGCGAAGAAAATACTCCTTTTGACATTTTACAAAAACTTCAAACATATGATGGATACTAAGTTCCAATTAACATGTGTTTTACTTATTACCTCTCCTATATAATTCTTGTCACATTTTAGAAAATAATTTATTTTAAAATATTATATTTGTAGTTTTAGGTAGAGATAGAAACGGATCGGGCACCCTCAAAATTTTACTATTCATATCTATTTAAATATCTATTTAAATCTATTTAAATTTTTATTATATGTATCCGTCTAAAATACATTTAAAATACTTTCATACGAGTAAGGTACCAACAAATTTTAACTATCTAAATCTGAATTTATTTAAAATATAATTTTTATTAATAATAGACACGATATTCGTGGATAGCAATGGTGGTTAGCGGGTAACCAAAGACCTATATTCATACTCTACCTATATTTTTTAGTAGTAATTTCATTATCTGTATTCGTCCTAAATCCATTTATAAACTACGTATATTCTGTTTAAATGAATCGGAGCGGGACGGATACCTTAAAATACCTTTACTGACTTCATCCTTAGTTTCAAAGAGTAATAAATTTTTTTTCCATATTTACGTTTTATATATCAATAATTGTTACTTCGATTTAACGATTTCTTAAAAGATTGACATTGAATTAAAGATAATATAATTTATTTATTTAATAATTTATTATAATTTAGAAAAATTTAATAATTTTTAAAAAAAATATGAAATTCCAAATATCACGGTCGGCAGAGATAGATAGTACATTCCATGCAATTGCAGTGCATATGTGGCTGCAAAGGTCAAATGGTAAATAATAATGGAATATTTAATATCTACTCCCTAGATTTTGGTTAAATGCACTTCTAAGGATCTTAATTTTCAAATTACACTATCTAATCCCTCTATTATAATTCCATTGCACCAGTAAATCTCTGCGAAAAATTCTTTATTTTTTGTATGTTAATATAATAATAATAAATTGTTTTTGGTTGGCTCTATTTTCGATAGATTAATTTAATATTAAATGAAATGTTAATGATAATTAAAATAATATATAGAACATGGGAAAAGCATTAGATAGTCATTAAAGAATTAATTAAGTATAACCATTGATGTGATTGAATATCTTAGAGTTGAAAAACATACTCCTAGTAGTCGTCATAACATCCTCTAATGGTGGGTTAATTAAATTAAATCAGATAATTTAAACTATTAACTTAATTAAATTTATTCTGAAAAGGCAATGTGATGTTTCTTGTTTGTGCTTATGTGTTGCTGTCCTAGGAGACATTATGTTGGTATTTAAACATGGCATCGCAAGGTAGCAACTTGTGTTACCATATTAAATAATAATAATAATAATAATAATAATAATAATAATAAAAGAAAAAAAAAGTGTACATCTTGGAAATTACATGGAAATTGAATCCCTAGCATTAGAATCCACATTTAGGATTGATGTTCAAATTCAATTTTTCAGAAGTCAGCTTTCTAAATGAAATTGAGAACAAAAGAAAATAATTTTAAAAATTAATTAACTTGTAAATGAATTTAATCTTTATTTTATTAACTAAAAATTTATTATTGGAGTCAAACTATGAAAAAAAACTTATTTATAAAATTTTGTAGTTTCTACAAACTAAATTAATTGATTAGCATAATAATATCAAAACTAACAATTGATATAATTTTCTGTTACAAAAAATAATAATTTGAAAGTACAGAAATTTGATTTTTCAAATGGTTGTGATGACAAATAATTATTTTTATTTGATTTTAAGAAAATTTTTTATTTTAAAAATTTACGAAAAAGATATATTTACTTTTTTTAAAAAGAAAACGTGTATATATATATATTTCTTAAAAATTGTTCAAATGTCGAATATCTATACTATATATAAATGTGGAAATAAAAATGGCGAATAATGAGACATTAGATAACAAATTTAATGAAATTTGAATATTTTAAAATAACGTTAGTCATGATCAATTAAAAAATTATATATTTTTAGTTAACGGTATATAATTAATTAAGATTAATTTTTAAATATATGCATATAACTAATTAAGCATTTAAAAAATTATTGTATTTTATTTTTTAAATATTTAGTTCTGTTTGTATTATAATTTTAGAAAAAATATTAAAAAAGAAAAAAAATATATTTTTATAATATTTTTTATATTCACGTTAATCTCATATGAAATTTTTATTTTAACATTATAAAAATATAAATAATATAAGACAAAATACAATATTTTATTTAGAAGAGATAAAAAAAATATTTTTTATAATATTCTTTATATTTACATTAATCTCTATAAAGTTTTATTTTAATATTATAAAATCTAAATAATATAAGATAAAAATTATAATTATATTTAATATGAAAAAATAAAAACGAGTATAAACAATAAATAAAAATAAGCAATCACATGAAAAATTTAACCATAATAAATATATAATGCACATCATAAAATACTAGTTTATATAAAAGGTGTTTCACACGTGTAATCCAATCCCAATGGATTGAGATATATCTATTGTGATAATCATAGAACTAAAAAAAAAAATCATAAACCATCAATATTTTCGTCATAATTATTCTTTTATTTTTATGAATTTCCAACTCAAGCTGGCTGCTGCCTGCGTAATGTACAAGCTAGTTCATCTCCTAAACCAAGAACTTACGAGGAAACCACTATTTGATAATTTCACATTTGGGACATTAAAATGTCAAACCAATTTACATATAGCCATCCATTTCTAAATCTAACGGCCAACATTAAAACAATCCATTAGTACCTGGTGCACTCCATTAAATGAGTGCCCTTTAATCACTTATACCCTGCCTATAAATTCTACACTCCACCAACTTCGTTTCCTATTACTTCTTCTCCTTCAAAAGCACCCGAAAGCCCCCTCTTGGGGGCCTCTTTCTTTCTTTCTCTATATCCAACAGGCTTTCTTCGAGAACTGCTTTCTTTATTTTGTCACTGAACAGAGCTTCTTCTTCTTCTTTACGCAATAACCAATTCAAATTGTTAGTTCTTTTCCTCTTTTTTTTTTTTTACTGTTATTTCTCTATTTATTTTCCTTTCTTGAATTTTCTCTGCTTTTGTTTCTTTGTACAATACTCGGTTCAAGTCGTTGCTCTATTTTCATTAATTTGAATATAATTTTATCTTCTTTTTTGTTACTATTTCTAGATTTATTATCCTTTCTTGGATCTTTTTTATCTATCTTTTTTTCTTGGGATTTACTCTGTTTTTTCTGATTTTTCTTTGCTCTGTTGCAGATAATATTAATGGTGGTGATGCAAAGTGATCCTTGCTCTCCATTAAAGAGCAAGAACGCAACTTTCCCCCCAGTCCCAAAGCGAGGCAGAGTCAAAGCTCACATTTTTGACAGCTTGGCCAAGACTGTTGTTGCTGTGGCCTCTAAGGCAGGAGGAACTCTGAAAAGGAAGGGCGGAGGAGACGGCGGAGACAGCGGATGTCCTTCCCCTGCAACCCCACCATCAAGTCCTCTTAAATCCTATCCATGTCACTTTTTTTAAGTCACTGTTTCGATATATTTGTCCCCTGCAAAACTCATATTTCAGCTAGTTTTAGCAGGGATTATATATATGTGTGTGTGTAGATTTTGTAAGTTGGTGTATTTGTTATTGTGGTTTGGTTCGTTTAGAGGCTTTTTTTCTCTAGATAAGCCATAGTTTCAATATTGTCATTTCTGAAGTTTTAAAGAAGAGATGATAACTATAGGTTCATGTGTTTGTATTTACGGTTTCTTTTTTCTTTTTTTTTTTTTTGAGGAATTACTTCACTGTATTTATGGTTTCTTCTTTGTTTGCTTTCTGTAATTTTTAAAATTTGGGTCTTTGTATTTTGTTAAATATAATGGCAATGAATTTTATGTTTGCATTTACACTTACTTGTGTGCCTAATAGAAGGGAAGCATTTCTTATTTCTTTTTTTCTTTGAAATTAAATTTGGGATATGGGAAATAAAAATTTAGCGACTAATCTCCATTAACAACTTGTTAGCATCAATTTCAATATTATTATCATTGAAAAATATAAAAGATAGTAATATTTTATAATATAATTAAAACTTAAAAATTGATATTAAAATTAAGTCCTTCTAATTTGTGAAATTGATTTTTTTAATATATCGATAAAAATGACATTATTTATAGGGTAAATCTTATTTAGTCCTTCTAATTTGTAAAATTAAATAGTCGATTTAAAGAAATTATAAAAACCAAATAGTAATTCTCCTTTATTTATGTGTAAATGATATAATTTGAATTTGATCAATAACAATTTTTTCTCTTAAATTTAAAAATAAATACATTTTCAATCAATTTGGTTCTTTCCAAAATCCTAAATAATAACAGACATAGCTTCTGAAAATGACTTGAAAAACAAGGGTTTGGCATATAATGGGGATGTGCATGCATCTTGAAATGCCTAAAGAAAAATCCACCAAGTGTTGGTATGTCCACTTGGTTTTGGCCTTCTAGTATAGTGCCTAACTAAAACTGACTTTAATTTGTCCAGTTCTGCTATTTGGAGTATTGGGATTTTCTTTTTGGGACAAGATGTGGATTGATAAGGAGACATTTCTTACTTTTTTTTCAGAAGCACAGCCAAGTTTTTAGATTTCACTTTTTGTTGGGGTCCTATGGGATATGGCCTCATCAACAGCACATTTTGAAAAAAGATTCAGCTAACTAAACTTTCCACTGTTATCACCATAATCATCATCATTCTTCTAATAATTGATTTGTTGCTCTAGCTTTTCTCATGTCCATGGACTGCTATGAGAAATGTATATATTTAAGAATTTAGGTGAAAAACTTGAAGAGAAATGAAAGAATTAGTCATGAAATCAAAGAAAAGTGAAGTAGGAGACGGGTTGTGTGAAAGAGAAAATTGAAGGTCCAGTCCGGGTATGATTATATGTTGGAGAGTGCTCTGCTCTTTTCTTGGCAATGTTCAAAAAGAAACATTAGGTTTCATAATTGAAAGGTAAGTTTTTCTTTATTAAGCTCGTCGCCACCCATTATTTTTTTCCCTTTTTTGCCCCTAACGGGGGAGACCTTTCAACCAAAAGGGAGGAGGCGGCTGTTGACTCCAAGACCACTATGCAAAGGCCGGTCAAGCACCATAATTTTATTTTTAATTCTTAAATTTAAAATTTTAATTTGATAAAAAAATTGTTTACTAAATAAACAATAATATCATTGGTCCACTCTATCCCAAATTGGCCTAACGGTTACAAAATTAGGATTTTTTTTAAGAAAACTAGTGTTACGATTTTGCAATTATCCGACATATGGGATACTTTTTATTTCACATGACATATCAGTTGCAATTTAAATATTAGAGATACATTAAAAAAGGATCGACAAAATGTGAAATTTCTTATTTAAATGAGTTCAACGAATCATAAATAAAACATCCGAACACGTGACAAGGGATTTAATTAGTCACCTAACTATCATCGTTACAATAATGTCAAATTTTGATAATTAATTATATATAACCAAAAACTAAAAAAATGCTTTAATTAGCTTTTTTTTTCCCTTTCTAATCACTATTAATTGTAGTCGATTGCTTGAAGAATTTTCTAGAAAGCCGAGCAATTTATAACGTAACAAAAGGATTGTGTATGTAAATGAAATGCTTGATTAAGCTCTTTTAATTAATTCTTTGGACCAGGTTTGCTGTTGTGATAGTTAAGGTGCTGCTTCTTATCATTTCGCTTTTGGTTTTTTGTTTATTTTGACTTTTGGTCACCGGAATTATTTTAATTGAAAAGTATCATCTCATGAAAATAAATAATCAATTGAGTATGGTTTAATTGTTTTTTTTTATTTATTTTGATCATGATAATTTTTCTATTATTATGAATCCCATAATATTATTTCGATTTATTAAATTTTCAATAAAAGTTTAAGTGGTTTGCAGTTTTTTATATATATTTTAAGAATATTTTTTAGACTATATGCAATTTAATTATTAATTTTTAATATGTCTATTAATTGTTATTTGTATATATTGATTTTGAATTTATAGAATAAATATATAAAACAATAGTTCATAGAAAAAAAAAATTTAAACTTATTTGAATGCTTTCTAAATTTATAGACAAACAATAAAACTAAACTCTTAAACTTATTTGCAAGGGATTTTAATTGCATTGAATAGGTAAAACAACATGAATTGAATATTGTATATTATAGGCAGGATCACCATTTTGACTGATGGAGTAGGACTAGACCAATGGATTGATTATTTATGTAGTTTCAGACTTTCAATGGAGTTGGGTCCATCTTATGAATTTTGACAAGCAAGCAACTGAGTTTTGTGGATTCTTGATTCTTGATGCAGCTACAGAGTTGATTCTTGATTTGAGTGTTTTTGTATAGTTTTTGACCTAGAAGAGATTTTGAAGTTCTGTTTTTGTAACCTAAGCTAATGTTTTTGTGTTCTCTGTACTCTTGCATAATTTCTCCTTCTATTGGGTTGGGTTGTAGAAGATTTTTTTTCCCCTTTAATTTTTAGAAGTGGGAGATTTGTATTTTAGGTTAATAAAATTGACCGTGACCAATTTCAATTTTTGTAAATTGCGGTTTTGCGGGTTCTTATTTACTTTGATTTTCCCCCCACTTACTTCTGGCCTAGGCTTGATGATTTGCTTCAATTTAGCATTTTTTGCCCTTTTTTTTAACTATTGTTAAGGCCCTTTTTTAAAATTTTGTTATATAATTACAAGATAAAAGTTTGTTTGTTTTGGACATTTAGACATGGATTTGTGATCTTGCCTACTTTGAAAAGGTGATGGACCCAAAAAGTCAATTCAGAGATGGTGATTTGATATTCATAAAATCATGTATTATTAGAATCTTCGTGTTCCAAAGGATCTAATATCTTTCAACTGTAGCTAGATCCTTTCAAACACCCAAGATTCTAATATCTTTCCACCCAAGTAGAAAATTCAATGCTTCGAATTAAATCTCAAAGGGGAAGGGGCTTGTATCACGTTTTCAGAACAAGCCTTTGAGCGCACTGCAAAAAAAATAAAAATAAATATTTTTTTTCATATTTATCTTTTGTATATAATCAATAATTATTATTTTAATTTAATATTAAATTAAAATAATATAATTAATTTAATAAATAATTATTATATCTTAAATAAATTTAATAATTTTACTAAAAATATGAAATTCTAAATATAATAAATATTATGGAAATCTAATCAATACTATCAAAATATCCAAAAAGTGCAAATGAATGTGACAACTGATCACCTAACGAATTATCATTATAATAATGGTAAAAATTACTTTTATTTTATTTTTAAAAAGTGATTTAAGGTTTTTCACAAAAATTATGAAAATAATTAATTTTTTTAAATTATAAAAAAATAAAAATAATTTGATCAAATTACCCTTTTATCTCAAAATTAAAAATAATTTTAAAGTGGTTACGGCATCTACCATATAATGTAACGTTTATATAGTTGCGGCTTTCTTGATTGCATGTAAATTTGGTTAATTTCTTTTTAAAAAACATTATTTATTACTTTTTGAAATAGTCATATTGCATTATTAAGAAAATTTGTATTACAATGATAGGGACTTAGGCAAGAGAATTCGACTTTAATCATCTTCAAAACACCAAATAAAATTTCACACGTGTTAAAATCATGGTATCATTTCACAAAATTCTAAAATGGTTTGCTCTAGTCTTTATTCAATTACTTAAAATTTAATTTTCAAGGTCAATAATTAATATGTGAAGTAATTTATAAGTGGGTTCATCATTTTGACTGTTGGAGTAGGACTATATGTACCAATGGATTGATTATTTGTGTAGCTTCTGACTTTCAATGGGGTTGGGTCCATCTTATAATTAACTTTTGACTCAGTAAATCTTCACAAGCAAGCAACTGAGTTTGGTTGATGCTCCCTAAAGATACAGTCTAAACCTTTTCTCTATATAAACACTTCAATTTCTTGCCTTAATGCATAACCCCATAGCAATTCCTGCTCCGAAACACATTCTCTATCTGACTCACTTTACACGTGAGTTCTTATTACCTGCTCTGTTTTTTTCTCAAATACTCTGTCTTTTAATTTTCTAAAAAAAACTCTGTTTTCTCTTCAAAATTCTCTTTACCACATACGAAGAAATGGAATTAGTAGCATCTATGTCCACTAAAAATCATCAACAGACAATTCCACCGAAGAGAGGGCAAATCAAGATCAAGATTGTTAAGAGCATTATCAGATCAGCATCCGCAATTGCATCAAATGGTAAAAAGAAAAAAGAAAATGGGGGTTTTGCCATCTCAAGCCCAACAACACCAGCAAGTCCAAGTGGGTATAGCTCAGATGCAGCTATGGAGTGTCGATCATGATTCTTGATTTGGGTATTCTTGTATGGTATTTGACTTAGTAGGAATTTTGAAGTTTTGTTTTTGTAAACTAAGCTCATCTTCTCTTGTTTTCTGTAATCTTGAATAATTTATATTTATATTTTTTGCTTAGATATTCTTTTTATTTTTCCCTTTCCCCTCCTATTAGTTATGGAAGATTTCTTTCTTGAAGTGGTAGATTTGTTGTACTTTAGGTCAATAAAATTGGGCATAATAACTAATTGAAATTTTGTAAATTGCAGTTACCTGAATTCTTCTTTTTAACTCTGTTTTTCCCACTTACTTTTGATTTGGGATTAATACCATGCTTCAATTTCAGCATTTTTCTGTATTTCACAGCCAACTTTTCACTCGCACTAAATTGTACCTTTAACCTTTTAATTTCAAAATTAAAATTTAAAAACTTGTTAACATCAAAAGTTCCAATATAATTAAAAAACGAATCGTAGCATTGTGAAAATAAAAAGTTTGTTACTATATAATTATAGAGTTCAAAAGTTTATTTCTTTTGCATATTTAAGCATTGATTTATGATTTTGCTTATTTCGAAAATAATGTATGGTTTATACATCATAAATGTATTGTGTTGTAATCATAATGTATGATTATTTGCTCGTGAACTTGAAGATAAAAGTAGTTTTCTCCGTTTTAAACTCGCTCCCTATTTCTATGGATGGAAAAAGTGAGAACAGAAAAAAAAAAAAGCCCGCAGATATATACGGGTTTTATGAACATGCACTGATCACTGACAAGATTAGACAGTAACAGCAGCAGATTAACGTGCACAATGGGCAAAAGACATAAAAGACGTGTCTCTTTTTTGGATTTTTACAAGTTTTTTAACCTCGGATTTCAGTAATCAACTCGAACCAGATACAGTTCAATTTTCGAATAAACCAATCCGGTTCAGTTCGATTCTCAAAACTATGATTTATTTACACAATTATTGCAACTCAGAATCATTAAATCACCAACTAGATATGACTAGTAAAAAAAATATCCTTCGAAAATTAGATTTGTCAGCAGAAGTCATGGGTAAACAATTTGTCATGTTGCTGAAAGTTTTGTCCAATCACGACTAAATTAGCAGCTTCTTCCAAAATCAAGATATAAAAATCATTTATTTAATTCAAATTCTATTTTGACACATGTTTTTTGTGAATTCTCTTTACATTTCATCTTTTCATCCCTTTTCAATAGTCAATTTTTACTTACAGTCAGATTAATCATTTACAAATTTTTTTCTGCGATTTAAGTCAACTCTGCATTCTTAAGTCACTGTGTTGATGAAATTAATTAATATATTGTTCAAGACAAGATTTTTATTTTATATAAATTCAGATCATTGGTTCGTTCACTCCACTGAATCATATTTTCCAAAAAGTGCAAAAAAAATACAATTTTCTATTTTTTCTTCTATACATTGAAAGATCCAATGAGCCGAAATGCTGATAAAAAAAGGGAGTTGATTTATGTAAAGGTATTTATTATTTTATAAAAATATTTTTATTTCAATAAAAATATTTCTATTAATTTAATTTATAAATAAGGCTATAGATTTCATCATGCTTGAACTGGTAGATAATAGACACGTACACAAAATTTTCCTCATGGGGAGGAAGTGGATGACAACTTGTTTGGACTTGGACTTCAAAGAGAAGAAAAGGATATGGATAAGTAGGCGGCGGCTTAGTAAAAGGTGTACTTAATTATTATCCTCTTCATTCAATTTCTTTTTCTTGGTTTCCCTTTAAGATTTAGTTTAAAATTCATCATTAAATCATTAATTGGGTCAGCAAGTATATAATTATTTGCTAAGTGAAATTTATTGATAAGGTTAGGGTTCCACACTTAAACCCTCTACCACTAAAAGATGTTTACTTGAATATTATTACGAAAATACCACGTAATCCGAACGAAAAATGATGGCACGTAAGTAGGATTTTACTTCTAGAGACAATTAAGGAACCTGGGGTGGTCGGTGCTGCAGAACGGGTTAGTCAAATCCACGAGGGCCTACCTATTTAATTGGGTCTCCTGCGTTCACATTAATTTAGAAAAATTTTAAAGAAGTTAAAATACACTATTTTTGGACCTCACCCTTTAAATTTTATATTCGATTATTATTTTTCATCTATTTTAAGTTTAATCGTAAGGTTGTCTTTAATATATTTGTTTTGATTGGAATGAAAGTTATTTGAGTTCTAATTTTATTGTTCATCTAAGTATCAATTGATGCCATGTAAAAAGTTTATATAAATTGTGTTCGTTAATGAATTTTTTAAGTAAAATATATTGAGTTTATTTTAACTCAATAAAATATGAAATGTAAAATTTATTGAGTTTATTTTTATCGAACGACTAATAAATATGTCTACGACAGTAATAAAGGAATTTTCTCACTTTTTACATTATTAAATTTAAAGAGCCAATAAAGCATCATTTACGCTGCAAGTTGCCTCTATTTATACTGTGCTCTAATGCTCTTCATTTTCTCAGTTGATAATCTATCAAACCCACCATCCTTTGGGGGTCTATTCTCTTTTCTTTTCCTGTTAGCTCCGAATTCTGTACAATTATCTCACTCATTTTATCAAACACATAATCTGCATTTCTATTGTTTATTACTTCTCTTAGTTATTAAACAGAATCTGACTTTCTTCTCTGCTTTTTCAGCGTAACCGAACACAAAACTCAAATCCTCGTTTCTTTTTCCCTTTCAATATCATTTTTTATTAATTTTGTATTTTCGTTATTTAATTTTGATCCATTGAAATTATTTGATCAATTGTTTTCCCCTTTCTGTTAATTTTCTTTTTTATGCTCTGTTTTAAACTTTCCTTTTTGATGCTCTGCCTTTCACCTTTCTTCTTTTTCAGATTATTCAGCTTGAAATGATGGACAGTAATCCTTCCACAACACAAAACAACAAGAAAAGAACTCCTCCCAGAAGGGGGCAAATCAAAGCTCAGATTTTTGGAAGCTTGACAAAAACTGCTGTCTCTGTTTTCTCAAAAGCAGGGGAAGCTTTGAAAGGAAACAGGGGAAGAAATGGAGATGGAAGTGAAGGAGTTTCTCCTTCTTCTGGTGCAACCCCAGCAGTTAGCACCGATAACTCTGATGGATAATCTTTTAATCACACAAATTAAGCTGTGATCCTATTGTTTTAAACTTTGATCACAGCCGTTTGCTTGTTCCAAGGTATATTTAGCTAGTATGGTGTGAATAGTGTTGTGTCTCTGCATAAACTGACATTTGACCCAGTTTTTAGCAGGGCTAATGTGTTAACCAATATGGGTTTGTTTTATAAATTAGTTTGTTTGTAGATGGGGTACTCCTGCATGACTCATTTTTGAGGAGGTTCTCGTAGGAGTATAAACCTTTCTATGTAGGTCTTTCTGCCTTGTAGATATGGCTTGTCCTTTATTCTCAGTTGTTATATTATTGAGGCACCTTAAGGTTCAAGGGGGAAAAAGAAAAAAGAAGAAAGAAAACCCTCTTGTACTATTGTCATTTTCCACAGTTTTTGGAGAGGAGATGATATAGTATTGGAGAGGGTAATTGTGTATCTCGGGGTGTTTTTCAGCTTGTTTCATGTCTTGTTGTGACATTATGTAAAATTAATGGCAATGAATTTTGCTTTTGCCTCTATATTTTTCTATAGAAACTGGTGGACCCCCTTTTTTTTTTTTGCTTTATCCCCTAATTTTGAAAAAAAAAATAGTAACATTAATAAATTCGAGCTCCACCACTGCATTAAATTATATAAATAATCAATTAATCTATGATAATTTTTTCGACATAAAGGTAGAAGATGACTTCTCTTATGATTGATTCTTTTAAGAATTGGGATGTAAAACAACTTTGTTCTGTCAACAAAGACTATTGTGTCTAATGTTGCAATAATAGACATTTTGATGGAGCAATATTGGAACCTTAGCCACTTGAAATAGACACAATTGTCTTAACCAATTGACATAATGGGAAAATTGCGAGATTGTCCAATCCAAGTACAAGAAAAGAAAACCAAGTTGGTAATTATATTTTACTATTTTAGTGGTATATGATAATAATAGCATTAACAACCATTAGTCAATTAAATAAAATATTGTTGTGGAGTGCAGGTTTAGGAGTTACGGACCACAAGACAGCGAACCATAATTCAATATCTTGATGACATGTAAGTAGACACTTTTTCTTTTGTGCCTTTGTCGTTAACAGGAGGGTATATTCCATTGAGTTAATTAAACCTGTTGCCTCTACGACAGGGTACCCTACCGGACTTAGGACTGATTAGGACAGTTGACCTTTTAAAAGACATGGATCAGGGTAGCTAGCTCCGGTTTCAGGATAACTAGGGTATATAATTTGAGGTTATTCTATTGTTTAAGATAAAGCAGTAAACGAGACGAGTGACTCCTAAACTACTCAAAACTTGATTGGATAAAAACTTATTCAAACTCATTCAATAACTTATTATTGAGCTCATTTATATTAAAATGACAGTCATTTTAATTAATAAATTTCAAGTTTGACTCAATTACAGTTATCAAATCTAACTTGAATTTAATTATTTTCAAATGAGCTGAATTCTAGTTTAAATATATTTTTATTGAGCCGAACTCGAATACACCAAAGTTCGCTTATTTACTGCCCTAGCTTAGGATGACTTGAACTTTTTAAATTGCTTTTAATTCCCAATATCTCAAAATTTCGTTCATTTTTTATTGATTGAATAGTAGACTTCTCTATATAATTTTACACCTTTAATTTTTTTATATAAATTGTCAAATATTAAAAAAAAATTATCAAATGTTAGTGCAAGTTTTTAACTGAATTCAGACATTCCTTGGAAAAAAAGAAAGATTTATTATGCTAATAGAATGTGAATTCCACTTGTTACAGCGAAAAGAAGTCATCTCCACGTGCAAGACCTATGGAGTGAGAGTGGCTAATTTGTTGTATGATTAATTAATTCACGTAAGTACAGAGTACAGCCAGTAGGCAGATATGATGTGGAGAGTTTTTGTGGTCCATTTCTGCATGTTTTATTTATTTAAACTCCATCTACAACCTTCCACGTTAAGATAACTGTATTAACCCTATATTCAATGACAGTTTTTTAAATAATTTTTCATGGATTAAATTATTAAATATTATTTTTTATAACATCTAATAATATAATTTTTAAATATTTTTAAAAATTAAAATGGTATTTTAGATCAATTTATATAATATTTAATTTTTTAATATTTTATAAAAAATTATTAAAATAATTAATAATTATCGAAATAATTAATTTTATATTTTATTAATAAGGATCGAAATTCAGTTGGTAATACATTAAATTAAATTTTGAGGGATAATTATTATATTTATTAAATTAAATTGCTTTCACCTAGTAGATGAGACTATTGTACATCAAAACAAATCAAATTTTTTAAAAATTATATTAAAATAAAAGATTAAAAAATTCTTTTTAATTAATTTGACACGTGAATGGAATAGTAGAGTCACTTCACAAAATAAAATTGAATTCCGGTTAACTTCAGAGTTTCAAACGAGGAATCCTGGCCAAAGTTTTAGTGCCACGTGGTGAATAAGTACAGTCTAAGGGGCCACGTCAGGGTGGAGGTCCATTCAAACCGTAAACAGTACAAATCTTGGCTACCAAGGAATCTCCTTTGGTTGAGAACACAGTAGGTACAGAGCGATCTTTCTCTTTATATCTATCCATACTCTCATGTCTGCGCTTAGAGCTTCTCATTATCAAAACACACACTCTCTCCCTTCCACCAACTCACGACTCACTTTCTTCCTTGTTCTTTCTCTGCTCTGTTTTTATTTTGTTTCAAGATTTTCAATTGCCATATCCAAATCATGGAGCCTACACCTTCTAAGCCTATCAAGCAGGAGAGAACTCTTCCTCCAAAAAGAGGGATGATTAAGAAGATGATAATTAAGGGTATTGTGAAATCAACTTCAGCAACAATTGTTTCTATTGGTAAGAAGCTCAAACGCAGGGGGAGTGGTTTCACTAGCTCAAATTCGTCGACTCCATTTGCGATTTCAAGTGGGTATAACTCAGATAGAACATCTGAGTGTTGATCTCTGATGAATTGGGTTTGTTTTGATTGTTGTATTATTGCTGTATAATGTAGAGTATTAAAAACAACTGTACTCCTGATTTTTGACTTTCGATTTTCTTTTTGGTTTTCGCTATCCAAATTACCCTACTCTGGTTTTTGGATTCCGAAACAGTTCTTTAATTACTTTCTGTTTTCCCTTTCTGATTGGTAATAGAAGATGGGATTATGTGGAGCTGGGTTAGAACCGCCTGTACATATATTTATACATATGTATGTTAGTTGATTTTGAGCAATTTAAATTGATTAATTGCAGAATAATGAATTAGCAGTTTTCTTTTTGGTTATTTCCTTTCCTCTGTTTTCCTACCCTTCCGTTTCCAGTTGGAATGCCGTACAAGCGTGTTATTAAACCTGGTCGAACATTAAGCTGTCCAGATGGTTTAATCAATGTGTCTATAAAAATATTAATATCACATACTCCATCTATTACAAAATATTTGCCCATATTTTCATTTTTTGACGATTTAAAATATTTGTCCACGGGATATTTACTTTTCCTTTTTACCCCTCGTTGTAAATGATTTTAAATTTTATAAACAATCTTTTCTTTTTTGAAAGATGATAATTTTGGAAAGTATGAATGTTTTGTGTAATGTGAAACTATAATTCATATGGTTTAATAACATTATTGTGCAATTTGCAACAATATAAACTTGAAGTATGAAATGGATTTTGGAATATGAACTTTGATAGTTCATTCGCTACAAGCTAGAAACCGACAATAAGGGATGCTTTTGATAGATGAAGATTTTCCATATTAGCGAAAGGCATATAATATAATTGCCATTTCTTCTTCCAAATAATTCCCAAACCTAAAAAGGGACCAAAACAATATTATTGGGCAGGTAGCCCCCTCCCCACGTCTACAATTCTGGACCCAAAAGGCTAATGCCATCCCCTTTGTATCATTCTCTTTTAAGTATTTGAAAAGGCAATATTTGGACCGGTGAGGTTTGAAATTTGAGACCCACTTTTTGGTAATCCCACTAGTGTTTTTTGGAAAGAAAATTTCCACATACTTATGTATAATTTTCAACATGTACTAAATTACTAATAAGGGTTTATTACTATTTCCTTTGGATAAAAAAATAAAATTTCATCATTAATAAAGTCTCGGTGAGCGTGGTAAATTATCTTAATCTGTATAAAGGTGATAACACCGAGTTCGATATATGAAAAATGCACTTTACTAACAAGACAAAAGCTTTTTACGCTCTATAATTATACCAAAAGAAAAAATTTCAATTGAAATATAAATTAATAAGGAAAGATGAAATATTTTATTTTCATATTTGGTTGGTTTGGAAAAATGAAAATAATTTGAACTAAAATTTTATGTTTATATTTGGTGTGCAATAAATTAAAATTTTCTGTGATTTTATATTTAAATAATATATTTTTTTGAATACTTTAATATAAAATTTCTTCATAGTCATATTTAAGAAAAAGGCACAAGTGTGAAACCAACTATACTACAAATTCACTTGTCATGTCAACGAGTCAACGTTGATGACAAAGCAGCCATGTGATCAGTATATTTCGTATACAAGCTTCTCACGTGCCAGCTCACAAGAATGATTTGATTTCAATCTAACAAATCTGTTCATATAATTTCATTTTCTGTATTTTCTTAACTAAGGAAATGCATTATTCTTACCTACTGAATAAGGGATATATATATATCTCGAACTGTGGTATGGTGATTTTCGTCTTCCTTTCTTTTATAATTGGTCTTCGAAGTTTCTACCATTAGATTAAAAAAACAATAAAAAAAAATGTCCATTTCTAATTAAAAATTAAACCAATTCAATTCATTTAAATCAAATTCATATGGTTATTTTAAAAATTCAATTATCAATTAATTTGGATAAACTATTTGGCTTTCGATTTAGATTTGATTATTAACTAAATTTATTTTTAAGCCAAATTAATTTAGTTTGAAAAAATCAAATCTAAATCGAATTGCAAACTGGTTCAATTTGTTTGGAATGTCCCTTTATTATCACGGTCCGTCCTTTTTTCACATACCCATGTAGTTGTAAGCAAAATACATGATGTTATTATTCTCCAAATTGCAATCTCATGCATATGCCGTCATATGATAATTTAAAATAGAAATGTTAAATTTATAATCAATTTCTCTCCTTTTTCATCAAAATTAATAGCATACCAAATTTTATTTTCTAAAAAATTTCCTTCAAAATTTTTTATAAATAATAAAATATTGTAAAATTCAAAAAAATCAAATCATTAATTGAGGATGGAGGAAAAAAAAATTAGTAATTTTTTATATTTCTATTTTTTTAGTTTTGAAATTTAAATCAAATTTAAGAGTACAATTACGCGTTTTTCCAAATTTAGAATCTGATTTTGATTCCTCTTTGAAAGTGATTCCATTTTTTTTATTCAACAATATTACTTTGTTTTAGCATATTTCCACCTCTTTTTTTTCTTTTCTCTTGATTTAATTTAACTCAATTCAAATCAAATCAAATCAAGTGATTAATTTAATCATTCACTTTTCTGATTCTTTTTTGCACGTTTATCTTATTCTCAACATTTGTCAATATTGGAAGCACATTTTTGCTTCTAGAAATGAATTTATTCTCCAAGTTTTGTTATATCAATTTTAATAAAACAATATTAAATCATATATATTCTTTGTACGCACGTATAAATGATGTGATATTGTCAAAACATGCTAAATATTCAACTATATAATTTATTTTAAAATATAAAATTTTATTTAATAACGTTGAATATATAAAATATATTTTTTAGGGAGAAATTAAAATATATTTTTAATGTTGAACCAAATCAATTTTATTAGAGACTTGAAAGTCTGCCTTTGACAAATGAAAAACCAAGTCAATGCTTGGAAATGAGTGTCTCAAATTCACTGCTGACCTTAAACTCATCCATAAATTACTTTGTAATTATCCACGTGTCAATATTACAGTCTGGAAATTTGAATCATTCTTTTCTTCTACATTTTGATTTTTGTAATTTTGTTTGTATGTGGAATTCCTCCGTTAGGGTGAGCATCCATCGGTTGGATTTCATTCTCGTTGGACTTTGAAATTTTTGTTTTTTTTTAAAAAATTAAACCAAACCAAAAGATTAAACAAGTGAATGGTTCTAAATATTTGAATAAACCAAATTAAAATAATTCCATTTGGTTTTTTCAGTCAAAATTGAATAGTATTCACTTCAAAATATTAGACTCCAAAGTTAGGATTAAATAGATTTCGATTTAACTGACCGAATTGATTGAAATAAAACTAATTTAGTTTTTAGTTTATTTCATTTAGTTTTAATTTTATAAAGAAAAAGATTGAATTTTTTTTCAGTTATGTTTTAATTAACATAAATAATAAGCCCAAAAATTAATTTAATCAAATTGAATTAATTTGATTTGCTTTTATATAAAAATTGATTTGATTTTGATTTTCATTTACAAAAATTTAGATTTATCCAGTCTATGTTGATTTGATTTGGTCGATCGAATGCTATGCACAAAGCAACAATCCTTCGGATAAACATTTCAAAACAACTATGTTTTTTAATCTCATCGTTCTAGATTGGTAATTTAAGAAATGTTTTGAGTAATGTTACATTGCATCCCTTACATAAACATGTAGTAGAAATTTCTTAGAAAGCAAATATTATATATTTAGTAAAAGAGTAATATCAATAAATAAAAAATAAAAATAAATCAAGGGACATTGATGGATTGACTACTTTGAAAGTTGAGTATTAATATAGCAAATCATCACATCAAGTAATTATCAAGGACAAAGTAAATTGGAAAGATGTGATTTTCTACAAAGAAATTGTCAAGTGGGAAAAAGAAAATTTCCCAATTGTCAAGTGAAGATACTATCCCATTCCTCATCAATGATCTTGAATTTTTAATTATAATAATTACCATTTGGTTATAAAAATATGCATAAAAATAAATAAGTAGATAAATCAAAAGCTAAACAATCTGCAAATGGGTTGATTAGGTACCATCAACCAAGAATCATCACTGGATAAATAGATTCAACATCATTGGATTGCTAAATGTATATTTTAAAATAAGCAAACAACAAATTGCAAGATCATGTCTCCCTGTCTTAACAATCTGCCAGTTCACTCTAAATAAGTAAAGACAAAATATGATTTTGTTTTAAAAAATGGTATTTGCCTCAAATTGCAAGATCCTGTCTCCCTATGTTATGTTCACAAGCTGCCAAATCACTGTGCAGCGTAAACAGTAAAGCCAAAAAAATAATTTTAGATGACTACAATGCAATATTACATGAGAGCTAAGGTTGGAGATTTTGGTTTTCATTACTAACATGTTTTCGACACTGATCCTGATATAACAAGAACAGAACAAATCTGCAATATTCCGTTAAAATTAAAACATATCTGCAAGATAAAACCAAATCAATTTATTCCATCTCTTTCAACCTTTCTTGATTTCTGCAATGAAGTGCTAATATGTATACTATCCATGTAAACCAAACGATTCCATCGGTATAATCTAATTTCAACATCCAACCAGGCCTATTTTACAATGTCAGATTTGTCATATTACAAATGTCCTTTTTTCAGATTACCGAACGAAAGCATTTCCTTGTATTTTTATGAACAGAAAATCAAATTGGCTCAACTGAAGCTAGGATGTGGATTTCATATCTTTCTACAAGTAAAACCTTAGCAAGAATTCCCATTTTCCTCTCTTTCTTTCTCCTCTTCTCTACAATAACTTCAGATGACTCCATTGCTATGCTAGAACTAGCAAAACATCTAATTCCAACTCCAACAGGTTGGTCAACAAATAACTCAACTAACTATTGTTCATGGTCAGGCATCACCTGTGATCCCTCCAACCATGTCACCATCATTTCTCTCTGTGATAGAAATCTCTCTGGTACCCTCCCATCTGAACTCTCTACTCTCTCCAAGCTACAATACCTTAATCTTAAATGTAATCGTCTCTCCGGCCCCATCCCTTCCCTTGCTAATCTAAGTGCCCTCCTAGATGTATCTCTTGCTTCCAACAACTTCACTAGTATACCTCAGGGCTTCTTCCAAGGACTAACTGCATTGCAATTTTTCATAATTGAGGAGAATCTTAATCTAGTTCCCTGGTCTATGCCTGCTGATTTGAGTCAATGTACAAGCCTAATTACCTTCAATGCAAGACGAACAAATCTTGAAGGAAATATACCTGAAATATTTGCTTCCCTTTCTAGTTTGCAGCGTCTTATCTTATCTTTCAACAACTTGAGAGGAGTTTTGCCAGCGTCTTTTCGAAATTCGGGAATTCAGATATTGAAGCTGAACAATCAGAAAAAAATGTTATCAGGTACTATCAGTGTATTATCATCAATGACAAGGTTACAGAAGCTATGGCTCAACAAAAATAAGTTCTCAGGTCCAATTCCAGATTTATCAGAATGCAATATTTTGTATGATTTGCAGCTAAGAGATAATCATCTTACAGGAATTGTGCCCGCCTCATTGATTTCACATCCTAATTTGAGATGTCTTTCCATATCGAACAACAAATTGCAAGGTCCTACACCTGTTTTTCCAAAGAAGATTAAGGTAGAGAACAAAGGGAATAATAATTTCTGTTCGCGCAAAGCTGGAGATACTTGTGATCCACAGGTGACTATAATGCTGGAAATTGCAGGTGCTATAGGGTATCCAATGAACCTGTCAGATTCTTGGCGAGGCAATGATGCTTGTAAGAATTGGTCATTTGTTACTTGTGATGAATACAATAGGATAATATCAGTAAATTTGGGGAAGCACAAATTTGTAGGCAGAATATCTTCAGCATTTGCTGATCTTAAAGTATTAAGGAGTTTATATTTAAATGATAATAATCTGACGGATTCACTGCCTGATAGCTTGACAAACTTGACAGAACTTCAGGTTCTTGATGTCTCTAACAACAATCTAACCGGAACAATCCCGGATTTTGCTCCTTGGGTCAAGTTAATTGCTAAACCAGGCAATCCACTTCTCAGGAAGTATAAAAATTGCAATCTTCAAATATCTAGAACAATATCACCATTAAAGATAGTCATTCCCGTGATTATAATTGTCTTATTCATTGCTTTTTTCTTTTTCAATTGTGTTACGAAGAAAAAGTACAGAGAGTCTGCGGAAGTGAAGGACGATGGAAAGAAGGAAAATGTGTCAGATAAGAATGAGACAGGCTGTTTCAGAAATGCGACAGATGTTCTTGCTGAAATAAAAAGCAGGGATAACCATAAAGATGGAAATGTTGTGATTACAATCGAAGTTCTTCGACAAGTAACTGATAATTTCTGTGAAAGTAATATTTTAGGTAGGGGAGGTTTTGGTGTGGTCTATAAAGGGGAATTGCATGATAAGACTAAGATTGCTGTGAAGAGAATGGAAAGTTCAGCAATTAGTACAAAGGGAATGAATGAGTTTCAGGCGGAGATCGAAGTACTTACTAAAGTGAGGCATAGGCATTTGGTTGATCTTTTGGGTTATTGCATAAATGGAAATGAAGGATTTCTAGTATACGAATATATGCCACAAGGAACTCTAGCTCAACATTTATTCGAATGGAACGAGCACGGTTACCTTCCTCTTACTTGGAAGCAAAGAATTAGTATTGCATTAGATGTTGCTCGAGGAGTGGAGTATTTGCACCGACTAGCTCAACAGAGTTTCATCCATAGAGATTTGAAGCCTTCAAACATACTTCTGGGAGATGACATGAGAGCAAAGGTTGGAGATTTTGGATTGGTCAAACATGTTCCTAATGAAAATTATTCATTCGAGACAAAAGTTGCAGGAACATTTGGATATCTTGCACCTGAGTATGCCGGTAAGTATGCAAATTTTTGTTCAAGTGTCTGTAATTTTTTATCGAATTTCTACTAATTTTAGTCAACTATAACATGAATTTATATAGTAACTGGAAGAGTGACAACAAAAGTGGATGTGTATGCATTTGGAGTGATTTTGATGGAGATGATAACAGGAAGAAAAGCTATAGATTATACCATGGAAGACAAAGGATGGATGTTTATGCATTTAGTGACATGGTTTCACAGTTTCATAATCAAGAAAGAGATCCCGAAAGCAATAATTGATGAAACTCTGAATCTTGAAGAGGAAAATACCTTATTGAGCATTGGCAAAGTAGCAGAACTAGCAGGGCATTGCACAAATCCTGAAAAATGTCAAAGACCTGATATTGGCCATGTAGTGAGTTTCTTGGCACCTCTTATAGAAGACTGGAAACCTGCAAGCCAAAAACAGGAACAAACATCTGGAATCAAGATTAATATATCATGTAGTTCAATAAATTTTAATAGCAAGTCTGGTTTTCAGACCCAATCAAGTGGTTCTAATGTATTTGTAACTCCAAGGGAAAGCCCAATAATTAGAAATTGAAGGGAAAAAAAAAAAACAGACTCAACTTAAAAACTTAAATTTGATTCATCATTTACCATAAAAGTTCGAGTTAAGTTAGGGATAAATTTCTATTCAACCAAATCAAGTCGAATTAAATTGAAATTTTTTACTTTCTTAAAGGAATTGCTTAAACTGAAATATTAAACTGTATTGACTAAAATATATAGTATTGATTCAATTCAATTTTTAGTTGATACTAAAGTTTTAAACTTTATATCTATAAAAACCTAAATATCTATAATAATCCATTCCACCTTCAAAATGTACCACATAAAAATATCAAAATCAATAATACCAAAATAAAATATTTTCAATAAACATAATATTTAATAGTAACAAGATAATTATAATAATTAATACACAAATGAAAAATTGACTTCTGGTTCCGGTGGAGAGTTGGTTTTTGAAGAAAGATTTGGAAGACCTAAACCAATGAGTTTTGTTTTAAAACCTGGCGTTAAAATAATACTAATTTTAACTAATTGTGTATAATTTGGTTGGTTACCTGGAAAGTAAGAGCTACATCAAGTTTAAATTCTTTTGACTACGAGAATTTTCATCAATTTACTCAGTAAAATAATGGCTCCCCGTTGATTTAAAGTTAACTGTCGTGTTCGATAATAGTCAAAATACTAAATTCTACTTTTTACAGTGTTCAAGGCAGATTTATATAAAAAAAATTAACTCACATAATATTTAGTTTTTAACGTCTAATGCAAAACTACTAAAACAGTTAACAGTTACTGGTGAAATTGATTGGTGATATTAATCGTTGGTTTGACACTTTATTTATAAATTTTCGAGACTTCTAGACTTCAATAAGATCACCATTTTTCCTAATATTCCTATCCAGAAGTGAGAGGATTCCAACAATCAGAAATTTATCAGTTCTAGTAACTCTATGGCATTAGTGGAATGGAACTTATGTTTCCGTTTTTTCTCTCCAATTTCTGGCGATTGACTTTTTGTGGGGAGTCGCGATTATTTCACGGTTGATTGTCCATTACTCCCTTCATTTTCTGTAGCTTTACAACCAGTGGGGACCAAAACTGTGAAAGTTTTAGCAACTTCCACTCCCTTCTCCTTCCCAGACAGCTCCGTACTTGTGGAGAATTTTATGGGATTGAATATTTCTTTAGGTAGTTAATAGTCGATATCCTTTTGAACAAAAATAAAGAATAGAATGGAAGCTGGCTCCTCTCAGGGGATAAAAAGAAAATAGAAAAAAAGAAAACAAAAACTTGAACTTCATTAGTCAATGTTCAATTACATTAACTCCCTTTTGGCTCTGGTTCACACTTACATTCAAATTTGAAAGTTCAAAAAGGGATCTGACAGAGAAAATTCCCCTACAAGAACTAAAGTATACAGATGATAGATCCCATTCGGATTGGGCCCTCATTTCCATGTCTCTTCTCTTTAAGGTCTCAACCTTTACTTTTCTCATGAAATCAATATAAGTAATAGAATTCTCTGTGCTTCTCTGCTTTATTTCTCTTTGTCAAAGAATATACACCCATAACATAACATAGAAAAGAAAGCTCTGTTTTTCCTTTTCTCTCCCCTTTATCTTGAAACACTGTAACAGAGAACAAAATGGAGAATGAATCAGTGGTGATAGAAGGAAGAGGAATCCCATTGTACGGTGGGAGATACTTGCAGTATAACATACTGGGTAACCTTTTTGAGGTCTCCTCTAAGTATGTTCCTCCTATACAACCCGTCGGTCGCGGCGCATACGGTATCGTTTGGTAATTATCTCTTGGTTTAAACCTCAAGAATTCTATTTTTGTATTCTGATAACGAATGGTTTTTTGGAGTTTTATTTATTTATTTCGAATTTGAAAGCAACTATTCTTGCTGTTTAGTTATTTGAGTATACGAGTAAAGATCTGAACTTTGCTGGTGGAAAATAAATTTTGGGGAATAGGTTTTCATTTTTATTTTTATCTGCAATATTTGATTTTGATTTTTGACTTCAAAATTTTCATTAGAATAAAACGATTCTATGAAGTTATTGATTTACTGGGCTCAAAAGGTTATTAGTAGATTATCTGTCTTGTAATGCAGAATTTTTAGTTGCATATAATTGTTTCTCTATATTGCGATCCCTGTAGGAATTTTTTATTTTGATATTTGTGGTTGATGATGACTTTATGCTTATGAATTACACGCAATTTCTTTGTTGCAGTTGTGCTAGAAATGCTGAGACAAAAGAACAAGTTGCTATTAAGAAGATTGGGAATGCATTTGAAAATAGAATTGATGCCAAAAGAACACTTAGAGAGATCAAACTCCTATGCCATATGGATCATGAAAATGTACTCTCTTTTTTGCAATTTATTTATTGATATTACTGTTAAGTGTTGTGCATATCATTCTAGTAATTGTTATTATGACAAATTCTGCTTATAATGGCAAAATCTTAAAGTATTGATGATTGTGGCACTTGGTGTTCTGTAGATTATCAAAATTAAAGACATAATTACACCACCGGAGAGGGAAAATTTCAATGATGTGTATATTGTCTATGAATTGATGGATACTGATCTCCATCAGATAATACGCTCTAGCCAGACATTGACTGATGATCACTGTCAGGTAAGACAACTGAATCTATTTTCCCTTGTTACTATATCTGACTGAATTGTTTGACTTCAGTATTTGTGCCCTAAAATAAGAATCTTTAATTAGGTAAAATTGGAATTTTGAGATGTTATCACCTTATTTTCTTGGGATATGTTGGGAGGCTCAACAGATCATAGTTCCCATCATTTGAACAATGCAACATGTCTGTATATATATTGCCATCAGAGGTGAGATTAGTCTTATGACTTTTGTTTACAGGTGCAAGGCACTTGATGCACGGGTAGGGAAAAATATATGAAAGCATTAATGTAGTTGTTGGTAAAAGTTTGAGTTAAGCTGGAACTTAAGTAGTTAACAATATTTAAAGAGACATTTTTTATTGGAATTGGCAGTATTTCTTGTATCAATTGTTGCGAGGAATGAAATACATACACTCTGCAAATGTTTTGCACCGAGATTTGAAACCGAGCAACTTGCTTCTCAATGCAAATTGTGATCTTAAGATATGTGACTTCGGGCTTGCAAGAACGACCGCAGAGACTAATTTCATGACTGAATATGTGGTAACTCGATGGTACCGAGCACCAGAATTGCTGCTCAACTGTTCAGAGTATACTGCATCTATTGATATTTGGTCAGTTGGCTGTATCTTCATGGAAATTCTCAGAAGGGAGCCTCTTTTCCCTGGTAAAGACTATGTCCAACAGTTGGGGCTTATAACTGAGGTAGGTATTGTTTGAAGGAACGTGACTAAAAGTTACAATATTTTATTAAACCACAAATTTCTTGATGCTAATGAATTAATCTTATACTTTTTTTGATTATTCCCAAAATAGTTGCTAGGTTCACCAGATGATTCAGATCTTGGATTCCTTAGAAGTGATAATGCGCGAAGGTATGTGAAGCAGCTTCCACATTTCCCCAAGCAACCTTTTTCACATAAGTTCCCAGATGTGTCTCCAGTTGCTCTTGATCTAGCAGAGAGAATGCTAGTGTTTGATCCATGCAAACGCATAACTGGTATGTATGACCTTTGCATAATAAAAAATTTACTCTTCTGTTTTTCTCATCCATTTCGCTGATTAGAAGCCTCGCCTTTTCCTTTTCCTTTTTTTTTCTTTTTTTTTCTTTTTTGGTGTTTATGAAGTTGAGGAGGCACTGAATCATCCATTTTTGTCAAGTCTACATGAGATCAACGAGGAGCCCACTTGCTTATCTCCTTTTATTTTCGATTTCGAGCAAATTTCCTTAAATGAAGAAGATATAAAAGAGCTCATATGGACAGAATCTTTGAACTTCAATACAGATGTTATGCTTGAGTAATATTACCAACATTCTTAATCTTTACTTTGTGTCTATTGTTTAGCTTCCTGGCCAGAACGTTGATTTCTGATGATTTGCGATTTATGTGAGAAAAAAATTCTCTGTAAAGAGAGAAATTTGGGAGATGGGTTCTCCTTCCTATATTGTGAGAGTGGAGTCTGTTTGTCTATTGGTTTAATATTGATGGTTGCTGGATTCATTCTGTTCAAGGACCCAGCACTAAAAAATGTTGGTTTGCAAAAAAAAAGGCTACAGTCTCCTAGCCTGTGCTGTGCATGTTTTGTGGTTATGGTTATGTATATTGTATACTATAATCAATCAAATACAATGGAAAAACCAAATTGAAAAGAAAGTGACTGCTTTTTATGTGCCTGTTGGATCTGAAGTTTTTGGTATCTTGATAGCCTTGATAGTTGCTTCCATGTCCTGTTATGGCAGAATGTTCAAATTGGTACATACACTTTTCAATTGCAGTCAAAATATAGGTTAATCCCTTTTAGTTTAATAGCTTTGCATTCTTTGTTTTTATATTGTTATTGCCTATTCACTGATTTTAAATAATCCACAAAACTTACAACTTGATTATTATAAAATCAAGTGCTAAAAAAGTTCATTAACAGCCGTAGAATCAAGGGAAATATTTCCCTATAGACCTGGCCATTTCCCAATTTTCGGAACTGTAACCGATGAGAATTGAAACAAGAGATCTACGGCCTGGTTCTGATTTCGACAATTGAGGAACTGGCGGTTCAAGAACTGGCCAGAATGGATGATTTTTCTGGTCGATTAGAACCAATAGTTCTAATGGTTTGAACTAGCAGTTTCACCCGGTTTCAATAGTTTTTTTTTTTATTTTTCCAAATGATTTTGTGAAATCTCATAATTAACCATCTTAACAACTATAAACAACTATATAATAGCTAGTTTTAAAGGTAATTGTGGAAAGTTGATTTTTTAGATTTATTATAAATATCTCTTTGCATTAATGCTCTCACATAAAATTATCTCTGCTCTCTCTATTCTATATTATTCTCTATCTTAAAATCTCCAATTTTCATTTATAATTGTTGTCTAAAATATTGCAAAATAATTCCTCCAAACTCCAATATCCAATTATTGTCAATTAATTTCTCTAAATCCCAATATCTAATTATTCTCTCTAAATTTTTTTATTCAAAATTTTCAAGTTACATATTAGTATCCTGTGATGACAAATATTCAAATAAAAATTTAAAAATTCCAACTTAAGAATCTGAATTTAATAAAGACAACTTACAACAAGAGGAAGATCAAGGTACACAAGTTGTTCAATGAGTAAGACAAAGTTCTGACATATTCCTTATTCATTTTACGAAAAAATTTGAAAGTGACAAAATATTCTATGTAATTTGTAATTATTATGAAATATTTTATAAATATAAACAAGCGGACGATCATGGATTATTTTGGAAGCATTTGGAGGCAAAACATCCAACAAAAATACAGATACATATATTCTAACTTTTCTTTATTTTAATATTATGAAAAATAACAAAAAGAAGAATTAGCTAAAATAATTTCTATAGAACATTTATCTTTTAGTTTTGGTGAAAAAGTGAGTTTTAATTAATATTGTCAAATAACTTTAAATCATTATGCTAAAATAGTGCCAAGAAATATTATAAAACAGGTTATTATTTCTTTATATAAAAAAGGAAAAAAGAGTTAACTTTTATTTTCTGAAATAAAAATTTTTATTTGAATTATATTTGGAATGACTATTGGCAAATATATTTTTATATGGATACTACATGTCATTGGATTGATGATGATTAGAAAATTTAAAAAACAATTATTGCATTTTGTGTTTTGATGATAAACATATTGCAAATCTATTTATCATAAAAAATATGAAATGCAATATTTTTTTTTTGAATTTTTCAATCATCGTCAATCCAATGACATGTAATATACATATAATAATGCATTTGCCAATAATCATTTCAAAAATCACAATAAATTGAAACATGAATTTTTATTTTGGAAAAGAAAAGTCCTAACTCTTTTTTTAAAGAAATAATAGCTTGTATACAAAATTTGTTGGCACTTTTTTAGCAAAAAGATTTAAAGTTTTTGACAATATTGATTAAAATCTACTTTTTCAACAAAACTAAAAGATAACTGCTCCATAAAAATCGTTTTAGCTAATTTTTCTTTTTATTATTTTTTAGAATATAGAAATAAAGAAAAGTTAAAAGATCTGTACCTGGAAATTTATTTTTGAGACTGGTCAACTCCTATTTTTATTGGATGTTTTACCTCCAAATACTTTCAAAATAATCCATAACTACCAACTTGTTAGTATTTATAAAATGTTCCACAATAATTGTGAATTACATCGAATATTTTTCGCTTTTAAATTTCTTCATGAAATAAATGACAAATATGTAAGAACTTTGTCTTGCTCGTTGAACAATTTATGTACCTTGATCTTGCTCTTGTTGTAAGACATCTTCTTTTAATTCGGATTCTTGAGTTGAAATTTTCAAATTTTCATTTAGATATCCCTCGAGATCAAATTAATCAAGAGTAAAATCGAACGTTTTATTCGTAGGCATAGATGAATGAATAAAAGAAATTAAAAAGAATAATTAGAGATTGAGATCTGAGAAATTAATTGACAATAATTTGGACAATAATTGGAGATTGGATTTTGCAGGATTATTTTGCAATATTTTGGACAACAATTCTAAATGAAAATTGAGAGATTGTAGAATAGAGAATAATATAGAGTAGGAGAGTAGTGATAATTTTGTCTGAGATTATTGTAAATGAAAAGGGATATTTATAATAAATCCAAAAATCAACTTTCTACAAATAACCTTAAAACTAGCTGTTATATGACCGTTTATAACTATTAGAGGTTAATGTACGAATTTTAAAAAAAAATACTGGAACTGGGTGGAACCACTGATTCATGGTTCCTCAAATGTTGCAACCAAAATCGAATCATAGAACCCAAGTTTCAGTTCTAGTTTCGATTTCCACCGGTTCCAAATTGATGATTTCGATTCTGAAAATCAAAAAATGACCAAGTCTATATACATCTCTTTACGTGAGAATTAAAATATGATAACGATAATTTTTTTTTCAACTAAGTTATTCTTCTAATTGCTTATTTTTTCCTTTCTAATGTCAAGATCTATAACAATTAGCAAATCTAGTCATATATAACTTTTTTATTCATACTCAACATATTCTCCAATCTTTTTTAAGCATCCATCTTAATGTGTTGTTGTGGAGTAATTAAAACATATGTGCACATTCAAAAATTCCTTAAGAAATAATATTTGATTTCTGATTCAAAACCAATTATAAAAGAGAGAACTTATATTAACTTATTGGACTGATGTGAGTAAGTGCTACTACATAAAGTAACATGTCCCTTTATAAAAATATGGAGTTTTGTTCTCATAATAATTACCTTGCAATTAATTGCAATCATAATAAATGATTCTACTAAATCATTTTGAGCATAAATAAAAGTATTAACGGATTGCCCTATAACTATTTAATTAACCCATGCCATTATCATTAATGGCATTATGAGTGAATTTACCATAAGTACAAAATCTAAATGAAATATAACATACATATAAAATGAAATCTAAAATATTATTTCATGAATTGATTATATTAAATAATTAACTATGACAGTGTATGAAGAATTACCTTTTAAAGAGTAATTAATTCAAATTTGCAAATTTTAATTTTGATTATTGCAAATTACCTGTTATTATTTTTTCAAAGCATTAGGACAAAATTGTGCGGATAACATGTTAACATGTTATAAAATAATAGAAAAAAGAATATAGAGAATATGAGAATATCTTTATTATTGATGAAAAGTTTAATATATATATAGAGAGAGAGGACATGAATAAAATCTAATAGAATTTTATATTATAAAAAGATAAAGTTCGCAATAATTAGAAATATATCCACTAATTTCATAACAGTAATAAAATTTTATTTCAAAAGTATAATGGTGATAAATTTTTAAACAGCAATTGATTATCGATATGAGTAAAGCAGTAAGTTTTATTTCTGAAAGTTATTTAATTAGTGATTTTTGGAAGTATAATATAAATAGCATAAATTAAAGGTAAAGATTTGAAATTAATACCAAAATAAATGCTACCAACATATAGAAAAACCTATATAATTAACCCAAAAATAAATGGATGACGTGGCACCGTGTCATTGGGTACAAACTTACAATTAATTCCATCATCGTTTCGGGATTAGACCAAAAAAAAAATTCACGCAGCATTTTTATTTTTATTTTTAAAAAATTACACTTACAAAGCTTTTTGCATTTTCATGTCAGTTACGGAGGGAGGACAAGATCAGTTGCAGACTTACAGTTAAGATCAAGGGCCTACATAGAGATGAGACTTCCAGTCATAGGGAAGGCTCTACAGAGCCGAAGAAGAAATCATCTGTTGCTGTCGTCGCCGCTACTCTTCACCAAACTTACACGCTCGTTCTCGCAACTTCTCTCACATTCTGACCGGTTCTTTTCTTTACTCAACATCTCTGGGTTTTCTCTTCTCCCTCTCTCTCTCTCTCTCTCTCTCTCTCTCCACATATATGATATTGTAATTCTTTGATTCGATTTTGTTTTTAAAATGAATTGATAGACCTACTTTTGGCATTGCGTTTGATATCGACGGCGTCATTCTTCGAGGGGAATCTCCCATTGGCGGCTCTCCTCAAGCTCTCAGACGATTATACGATCCCTCTGGTACAGTAGATGATACGCATTTAATATGCAATTGCGCGCTTTTTATATAGGTTTACGTTTCTGATCAGATATGCAAAATTGTTGTTACTTTGCTCAGCCTTCTATTATTATTATTATTATTTCCTTTTTTTTTTCCCTTTCTTCGTTAACTGTCTATGTTTATTTTGTGGACAGGTGCTTTGAAAATTCCTTACATTTTCTTGACGAATGGTGAGTTTTCTGTTGACATTAACAGTCCTTCATGGTGTCCTTCATGCTGTTGTTAGCGTATGGCATTTGTTGTTTTTGAATGATGTGTTACTAGAGGTTAGAGCAAATTTGGATCTTAGAATCAGGCGTTTATTTAAATAGTGAAATGTGTTGTTGTATGAGCAGCAATTAGCATCTTTATCTGTTATTATTGCTTCAATTTTGACAGGAGGTGGTTTTCCTGAATCTAAAAGAGCCTTGGAGTTGAGCAAACTTCTAGGTTTAGATATTTCACCTTTGCAGGTACTTCGGCAAAGATTATTTTGTCATCAGTAGCATTGTTTTAGGCTTTGCTGGTCATGATGGAGCTATGATTTTATGGTAGGTTGTGCAAGGCCACACCCCTTTTAAGCAACTGGTGAAAAGGTATGCGCTTAAAATAAGTCTGGATGTCAAGTTGTTAGAGGAGTACCGTTTTATGCTAATAAAGAATGTAAAAGTGTCAAATATAGTGTCAATTATTCTCATATTATTATTATCAAATTAAAAAAGTGAAAAGAAATTGCTTGAATGCCCAGCTAATAGTTTATTTCTTCATAGAACGAGGACATCTTTTACACGTTACCATGAGAGAAAGAATGCTGGTTTATTACCATAATAAACAGTATGCCTCCGAGCTTCTATGAATGCACCATCCTTGGCTAAAGCTTCATATCCATTCTTACAGCTTGACCTGCATATCTAGGCCAATATATTTGATAGTATTTTGCATTTTACAATTTTACACTTGACGAAGCTCCTTAGTTGCGGTGGTACACCGACTGAATGGCAAATGCTAGATTATCATGTTTGATACCAATTAGTTGTGTGGATAAGTGATGGTCTATCAGTTATCAACATGCATAATAACTGGCATGAGTAAAAGTATGTGAATTGGCCTGCTCATGCCACATCTTTCTGAGTAGGATTTTCATTGTTTTTATCTATTTATTCATGATAAAAGTTGTGCATTATTGCAGATTTGAGAATGAACTTATTGTTGCTGTGGGAAAAGGAGAGCCTGCTCAAGTAATGTCTGAATATGGATTCAAGTAAGCTTTTTTGAGACATCTGATTTGCTTTTGATGAAATGCATCAGAAAGCTGCGATTTGTCCTGAGTTTAAGCTCTTAAATTGCTGTTCTGCTTATCAATCTTACATGCAGAAATGTTCTCTCAATAGATGAGTATGCATCTTATTTTGATGGCATTGATCCACTTGCACAATATAAGATATGGACAACAAAGCAGGATGCTAAATGCAGTAGTGCTTCAAAGCAGATAACTACAAGGGACAGCGTCCACTCACAAAGAGTTCAAGCAGCATTTATTGTTAGTGATTCTGTTGATTGGAGCAGGGACATTCAGGTTTCACGAATTCTATGCCTTATCTGATAATTTATGATTTTATTTCGTGAAGAGTTAGGAATGATTTTTTTTTTTCGGTCAATAGCTGGTCAACTCATACACGGTACATTGACTGTTTTTCCCTTCAGAATATCCTTGGGATGAGTGATTAAAATCCAAAATTTGACTTTCTTTGCATCAGGTGTCACAGTTGTGTTAATAATACAACAGTGATATACATTTTCTGAAAGAAGCTAATCAGTATGTGAGAGGCCTGAATCAGGGTTTTAAATGTCAACCAATTCATATTTTATTATTACAAATACATGTAACTTCGCATGCATATTGGTTCACATTGGCTCATGTGGAATAACTTTGCAGAATTGGCATTGGCTGATTAGGATTGGTATGCTGCCATTTCCAGTCATTTTGCTAAACTATTTTAACAAGAGATGCTCAACTATGAAAGCCACAGCCCTACATTTTTGGAAGCAACATTTGATATCATGACATTGTTGAAAATTTTTAGCATACAACTCACTCTTTCAGTAGAGTAAGATACAGAAGAGAGAAAAGCAAGAGGAATTTGAAGTGAGTCAGCAATCTGTGATTTCTTTTTTAACTGTGGAAGTGAATGTAACAAGTATCTATGTATATGATACTGGAATTTTCCTTTTTACAAGAAGCAATAGGAAAAACTCAGAATTGTAATACGAGAAACTCACCATTGCAAAAATAATCCTCATCACCTGACCCCACCCTCCCTATGCTAACTTAACTATACTCCTAAAATGCAATATCTTTGAATATGTGCTGCAAACTCAGTAGAAATCTGTTCTTGAATGCTACTACAATGTAAAACCACACCATAGCCTTACTCAGTAGAAACTCAGAATTGTAATACTGCTTTGAGCTTACAGATCTTGGTGTTCCAGAGAGATGATTCAATACTGGCTACTCTTCCAGGGAAATTACAATTCTCTGGCTTGTCTGTGTTCTATAGATATAGAATCAGGGGTAGTTGTTTATTTTTGCTACACTAATTTGGTGAATAGATGACTTCTGTTCAGTTTTCGTTGATAGATTGTCATCGTCTTCATTTGAAGGCGCTTTTAAAGTTGCTACCTCTGTTTTTGTTTTCAATCCATTTTTTGAGCCTTAAATATGTTATGGATGAATTATTTGTCATTTCTATACTTGCATTCTGGTCCTTTTAGAATTTCTTAAACCAGATATTACATTGTCTAATTCTTCATGGTGCAACCCTGAATTGATTTATTGTGGATATTGGCGTTAGGTTCTGTGTGACATTTTAAGAACTGGAGGTCTTCCTGGAAGGGAGATTGGACACCAGCCACATCTATACTTTGCAAATGATGACCTTGCATACCAGGTTGATCGCTATTTTTGGTCCATTTTATTCCTCCTCTTTTGTAATCAAGTAGTTCTTGAAGTGCTAATGTACTGATGAGGTGCCACTAAAGGTAGGCTACTTTTCCTTCAGAACGCCTTGGTATGGGAGCTTTCAGAATTGCATTAGAATCCATCTTTAACAGGTAAGGCAAAGTGCAGATAAAATCTATTTTGGATTGAAGCAATATGAGAATGCCATTACACATTTCACCTTTTCCAGCGAAAAGAGAAGGCTATGTTTATTATTTCTTTCGTTTCTTCCCTTTATTCTATTGGGTTGTGACTGTACATCTCAACTCAATCTTACTGCGGTCTATTTTCATAGGAGTCATTTGCTTGGACAAGATTAGTGGAAACTATAGTCTAATATTTTGTACTGCACTATATTCAAATTAGTTGTGATGTCATGAACTTTCTTGATGACATCATTTTCAAATACGCAGAATTCACACTAATGCTCTGGAGTATACATCTTTTGGAAAGCCAAATCCATTTGTATTCAAGAATGCTGAAACTGTCCTAAAGCAACTTGTTCCATGTCTTCATCACAGCACTAATCCTGTGGATCATGTGAAAGCTGAGCAAACTCATCATTTCAATACATTATATATGATAGGAGATAATCCTGCGGTTGACATTAGGGGTGCACGACAGGTTTGTCTCTGAGCTAGTAATTTAGTTCCATATACTTATTATTTTTTATAGTGATCATAACGTATGTGTATGGCCTTATTCTTCTTCCGGCATTTCAGGCTGGAAAGCCCTGGTTTTCTATCTTGACAAGGACGGGAGTTTTCAGGGGAACAGAAAATGATTCCAAGTTTCCGGCAGATCTGGTTGGCAATTGAGAAAGTTGTAGTTGCATTAAAATCTTTTCATAATTCTACAATTTAATCTGTGGTTCCCATTAATTTAATCTTTCCTCCTTTTGAACAAATAAAATACTGGCCACTATTGTACTGAGCTACATGCCCTTCGCTTCGCTTCTTTGCAGGTTGTTAACGCTGTGGAAGATGCTGTGGACTATGTTTTGAGAAAGGAGTTTAACTAAGTCATCTTTGTGTTTCGGAACTCAGTTATTCATTACCGATTGAAGGGTAAACGGTGTGTTAATGAGATCTTACAAGTGCAACACTGAAACATTCTTTGGCATTATGGTTGAAATTGTTTTTCTGAAACAACCCTATTTTAGATGCTATTTAAGAAAATTAGTTTTGGAGTGATGTTTAGCTGTTTTGTAGCTTTTATAATTAGTAATGTAGTATTTGTGGAATTCAGCTTTAAAACAAACTTAATTGCCTTTTACCCATGTTTTGAAAATTTTTTTTTCTAATAACGTTTCAAACGAAAATGCCCCTTAAGAGTGGCCAAAGTTCAAATAAACAATTAGCAAAACGACATCAAATTATTGATTCTTAGGCATATAGAATTTCGGTCGTTTAATTGAACTTATGTCAATTGTGAGCATATACAATTGCTTGATGCAATCAAATCAAGATTAGGATAGAGAAGTAAGGGAGACAGATAATGAAGGGCAGAAATACAAAATGAAGAGGAGAAAACAATAATGACATTCTGATTAGTTCACAGTTCACACAACATTCTTACACGATAGCTATAGATCATTTTATTTAATTTCTACATGGTTTTCTAACATCAAAGCTTGCTTTAACAAACTTACCGGTCTGTCTACAAAACAGATAAAGGCCACTTAACAAAAACCTCGAGCGCAAGGATTAAATAATAAAATTCCAGAACCTGAGTTAGAATACTTCTGGTAACTCGGTCTGTCTCTTAAACAGATCAAACAGTGCAAAACATAAAAAATGTTCCGGACTATATGCGATGCAATAAAAAGAACAGAGCAAACTCTCCCATGTCGTTGAGATTTAGAATTTTAAAACTTGTTTAGGTTGACTCCCTAATTTCCCAAGCGCCTTGTCCAAAGCTGTGTGAAAATTGTCAAAAGGTACCAGCTCCATTCTGCAAATGGAGTTATGTCAACTAATGAAATATGAAAAATCGATACTACAAAACAAAGTAATGTCATAGAGAATGAGAGAACGCGTGCAAGTGAATTTGTGGGAGGACATACTCATATTTCAACTTCCCTTCTTGTGCGAGGGAAAGAAGATAATCTATCATAATTCTGCATTCTTTTGCTTTTTCTGAAGTCAACCATTTTTGCAACCAGAACCCCCTCAGGGTAAGATCCTGCAAACAAATAAACATGGAAGCTAAAGACACAAGCAAAAACTTATACGCAGACTTACTGTTTCTGAATTTGAAAGGAATTTCTGATTTTGAAAGGAATTGCAATTAAAGAGTGCAGATTGAGGTACAGAATGACTCAGCAATTCAAACCCAATGCTCATATCTCCTTTCCTCCCAGAGGTAAAGAAGGTTGAGATCTTGTGATTTCAACTGGGCTCAGTTCCATCTCACGGAGAGAGTTAAGCTCTATTTGTACAAATGAATTCTTGTGACATTTGAAATTTTTATATTTGACATAAAAAAAAATTCATTTCACTCTGATAAATTCAATATTATAAATTTCCAAAAGACCATACCAAATTCAATCATTTATATATGAATTCCATATTTCGATTAATTTATCCCAAACAAGGATCAGTTAGATCATGCTGATCCTCCTGCAGAAATTTTGTTAGTTCAAAAGGATTCTCAAGTAGAAACCTATATCCCACTATGCCAAATTTCATATCCATTATGTTGGCACCTGCTTTTCCAATTTCTATCAAGTTTACGTATGATTAAGGAAAAAGAACTCAACACCAAGCTGTTGTCTTCAACTGATTTCTTAACTGGTACTTCTTTGTTTTACTGGTTTGCGTGAAAGATCAAACGTCTTAAATAGATGATGCATGAAGTTCATATAGGTGCCATGCCTTAATTATAGATAACAATCATTACATCAGTGCACTGCAACGACAAGATGAACAAAAAATAAAACAATGTTTACCTTAAAAATGAAGGAGGATGTTGATACAGTTACAGGTTTCTTAGACATTCCCCCATAAGTTACCATTGTTCCTCCTTGCCTGAATATGAGAGCACATTAGCAGGCTAGGATATATTGGATCTTTAACTGAAAGGAATGTTTAAATCTCTAGTGTATTTATCACTGGATATCACACCTTAAGAATTTGAGAACCAAAGAAGCAGCATTGCCACCAACACAGTTGAATCCCAAAGCAGGTTCTGGTAGATTAGTCTAGCATATGCCAATGCAATGAAAAACCGGTAAAGTTCAGTAGTCATATTCTGGAAATTGAATTTTAAGGATGCCAAACACATACGAGAAAAGAATAAACACCTCCTAATTCAGATAACATCATATATTCAAACATAAGGAGTCCATAGCTGATGATACCAGGAGACCCTTGACATTCTTCACTTCCAATTGGCTCTCAGTAAACACTTCATCAGCACCTAGTTTCCTTAAAGTTTCCTTTGCTTCATCTGAACCAGGCCTAAATTAAGCAAAAGACAATAAGGAAAAAGTGTGATGGCACCATTTATTATTTTAAAAAATAAATAAATCAAAAGTGGCTTGCATTGCTAACAGCCAAACATATGTTCTCAAAAAACAGAACTCGAGATGATATTGGATAATGAAATAAGCCTTCCATGTCGGATCATCAATGTTAGAAATTTGTCTTATGCTTAATCACACAGAGTATCTCCCTCAATTTATTTATCACAACAGTTTCCACTTCATTATATGCGATATATAAATCACCACGATGAGGCAATTCTGCTTTTCCACTATCAGTCTTGAATCTTCCTTTATCCAGTTATTTCTTTTATGATTGTCAAGGCTCCAATAGAGATTGTTGGTAATGTGATGAGTCACAAGCAACTTTGATATTCCTGTTGGCAACGTGACTTTGAGTAGAAGTCGTGGCTCATCAAATCTATTTTAAGTTTATTTGTTTGTTGCTTTTATTTAGGAGTCAATAATAATATAATCCCTACTCTTTAAGCTATTGGTGTTAGTGGACTTCGTGGTCAAGTGATGTTGCTTATGTTTAAGAGACATATTTAAGTTTGTTATTGATTTTCTTCTATTTAAAGAGTCTGATGTAATGTTGAATTATACAAGTTAAGCAAGTATTCATTCCATTATTTCTTATAATACTTTGCTGTCAATATTTATCATTTGATATCAAAGCCTCCAATGAGAGGGTCGTGAGAGAGAGAGAGAGAGCTGAGTGCAAACACTGAGTGTTGAGTGCAAACAGTGAGATTTTATTTTCAGCACAAGTAAGGATGACTTCTGAAAATAATTTTATTCAGTCTGCCATTCCGCGCTTCGATGGTCATTACGATCACTAGAGCATGCTGACAGAGAACTTCCTTAGGTCCGAGGAGTTTTGGCTAGTTGTTAATGTTGGCGTGCAAGAGCCAATAGCTAGTACTACTTGTCAGATGCACAAAAGACAGAGTTGGACAGTCTAAGGTTGAAGGACAAAGAATTATCTTTTCCAAGCTATTGATTGCACAATCCTAGAGACGATTCTTTGCAAGGATACTTCTAAACAAATATGAGATTCCATGAAGAAGTATCAAGGAACAGCGAAGGCAAAACGAGTGCAGCTCCAAGCACTTCGAACTGATTTTGAAACTCTACGTATGCAAGGCGGCGAGTCCGTAACTAAGTATTTCTCAAGGGCAATGGCTAGTGCCAATAAGATGCAAATTCATGGTGAAAAGTTGGAGGATATTGCCATCATTGAGAAAAATATTTCGCTCAATGACATCAAAATTCAATTATATTGTTTGCTCTATCGAAGAATCCAAAGATATTGATACTCTCTCAGTTGACAAGCTGCAAAGTTCTTTCTTGGCTCATAAGCAGAAAATAAACCAACAAGAGAAGGATAAGGTAGCATTGAACGCAACAATGTTTTCAAAAGGAGCTGTCATGAGAAAGGCAAATGAAAGGGAAAGCATGTGCATCACAAAAAGGAGAAGAACAAGGCTGGTGATTCTCAAGGCAAATAAAAGAGATGTGAGAAGTCTCAAATGGAGTGCTTTTAGTGTCATCGTTATGAACATTGTCACTTAGAATACCGCACAAATTTAAACAAAAATCATGGTCAAAGATCTCACTTTGTAAAGACAAAAGACGATGTAGAGATAAAAGTGGAAGAAGAAATTTCTCTCTTGATGTCTTATTCTCCCCAAGAGAAAGTTTCTGCTAAAATATGATATCTTGATACAGGCTGCAACAGTCACGTGTGGGCAAAAAGAGACTTTTGCGGTGTTGGATGAAACTAACAAAGATACCATGAGATTTGGAGATGATTCTATTGTCTCTATCTTTGGAAAAGGAAAGGTAAAAATTGCAGCAAAGGACAACTCCATTCATACTATTAATGATGTCTTTTATGTGCCTACTTTAATGACAAATTTATTAAGTGGAGGACAGCTGCTAGAAAAGGGATATGAGATCAATCTCAAAAGTGACACCTATCAAATAAAAGTTCCTAACTTGGGCTTAATTGTTCAAATTTGTAAGATACTCAACCGCTTGTTCTCTTTATGTCTTCACGACACCACACAATCATGTTTTTCTGCAAAAGTGAAAGATGAAATTTGAAAGTGGCATTTTTGCTATGTGCACTTAAATTTTGGAAGCTTGAAGTCCTTGCAATAAAAAGAAGATAGTGTTGGGTCTTCCAAAATTTAAACTCTTGGTAAAGTATGTGAAGAATGTGTTGTTAGTAAATAGCACCATGAACCATTTCCAACAAATAAGTCTAAGAGAGCAAAGAAGGTGTTAGAGTTAGTGCACTCTGATACTTGTGGTCTCATTAGTCCTATATCTATTGGAGGTAGACGCCATTTCATAAATTTCATTGATGATTATAGCAGAAACACATAGGTTTCTCTTTTGCAGGAAAAATCTGAAGCTTTTGAAATTTTTAAAAAGTTTAAAGTTCTAGTTGAAAAGGAAGCCAATTGCCCAATAAAATGCTTACAGATTGAACTGGGGGGGGGGGGGGGGGGGGGGGGGGGGGAGAATACAAAAAAAAAAAAAAAAAAAAAAAATAAATTTTAAAAATAAAAAAAAAAAAAAAAAAAAAAAAAAAAAAAAAAAAAAAAAAAAAAAAAAAAAATATAAAATTAATTAAAAAAAAAAAAAAAAAAAAAAAAA